>VCRD01004110.1:26987-43789 GCA_006783055.1 Trinorchestia longiramus
TGTGTGCAGACACTCTGATGTGCGTTTGTGTGCAGACTCTCGGATGTGCGTGTGTGTGCAGACACTTCAATGTGCGCTTGTGTGTGCAGACCCGAAGCAGGTGCTGGACTGCACATGCGAGCACGTACGCCACATCATCCACAGCTGGAGGGAACAGAGAGGGGCCAGTAACCGCCAGCTGGATGCATTGCTGCTGCAGCTACGGCGCCTCATCACACAACTGTTGCTGGCGCTGGATGCCGCTGGGCTTTCACTATCCTCGTACCAACGAGACTTCCTCAGCGAGGCCTCAGAAGACTCTCTTCAGGACTGTAAGATACGCATGCATGGACGGTAGTCGGGCTGGCCTACTTGAAAGTGGGTCGGACTTGTTTTGTTGTGAGCCAAATTTAATTTGAAGTGGGGCAGATTCATTTCGAAGGGGAGTAGATTGATTTTGGAGTGGGCCAATTTTATTTTAAAGCAGATAATATTTATATAAGTGGGAACTACACTTCTTTTATAGAAGGCCAAACGTATTTTCGAGTAGGTCGAACTTATTTTAGTTATTTGCCTTTGATATCAGACGGATTATTTTGGGGATACTTTGCTTACCCAGATTTGAATCTTTCCGACGCTCGTGATGATTTCTATAATTTTTCAATATAAAATAACCGTACAGCCATGATTTTATTTTGGACTGCTTGTGTCACGGTGACTAAATTAACTCCTTAGTATTGTTTAATTCGGTGTTGGATGAAAGGAAACGGGAGGAAGAGTTTGTTCTTTGGAGTATACTAGCAGGAGCCTTCCTGGGAAGCAGACGATACGTAAAATCTTTGGCGTAATCTTGATCACAAACCAAGAATTTACAGACTTGTGTGTCGCGTTGTCTTTCTTTTTCCATGTTCTTCGAGAACCATGTGTTCGTAAAAAGAATTTCTTGGCTCTCCTACCTGACCAGTGACCATACAGTAGTGTCGCGCAGGAAAATTCTGTGGGTTATAACTGTCTCCGAAGTAATGGGGCCTCTTTTGATCTTCATTCTGTATCATGGAGGATTCTGTAAATTTTATAAGGAACCTCCTCTTTGATACTCCATAAAAATGTGTATAATGTATCCCTAATTTTTGGGCACTTAAAGTTAGTCACTACTGTTGTGTAGCTCATATACTACATGAAATAATTGTCTTTACAAAGAATGAAATGTCCTTGCTTTAAAAAATAATTCGCCAAATTACAGCTGCTTCGTTGAACCTGTATTTTGAGTTGGTGAACTAGCTAGCTTAGTGTATCTGAGAATAAACGTGAGTTTTGTGATTTCAAGGTAAACAGGTCTCAATGTTGATTTTTTTAAAAATCCACCGTACCAATGGCCCAGAAGTCTAATATGTGCTACTGTAAATTTCAAAGGACTTCTGGAGCTCACAATGCGCTTGTTTCACCAGCAGGTTGTGCAAGCCCCCCGTGGCCGCCGTTCCTGAGTAGCGACTGCTCCCTCACCCGTCCTGCTGCCCCACGCACCTCAGAGCCTTTCAAACCCAGCCGTCGCCCTCTCATCACTGCAGCTCTTCCTTAGTCCACTCCAGTGTTTCTGACGAGGAACTTCGCATGCAGGTTTGTACTCAAATGCCTAATTTTGTAGCTGGTCGCTGTTGATGTTCGAGGGCTGTGCCACATGAACATTTTAGTCTTGAAGTTGGTTGTTATGCAGTTCTTCCGTGAGTAATTCGTATATTTTCCACGTGTGACTTTGCAAACAGGGTTGCATTAAAGTGCATAATATTATATGAGGTCGCTATTGATGGGAGATAATGCCGCTTGAACATGCAGGGTTCAAGTTCGTGACATAGCCAGAGGAAATGGAATGTTAGCTACAAGTCTCCTTAGCGTGTAAAGTTAGCTACACACAGTTTAAAATGGAAGATTTATTATATTTCAAATGATATGTAAGGCATGTTTGGTGCGCAGCGTCTTTTCAAGGCTGCTTCGATAAGTTCACTCAAATTTTTGTGTTGGAGATTGTTGGTCGGTTGGAGCATTATAAGCTGAAGCAACAACATGAGTACCATCACGCATTAGCTAATTGCTCTCAAGTGTTCGTCTCGAACCAGTTTGAAATTGTGGCGATCAAGAGATTTTTTCCCAGTAAGACTTGCTATTTTCGCAAACAAAATTTCTTTCAGAATTGAAAAATACGATCTTTTTTGCACGGATGTTCGAGAAAATAATTTTTGGTACTAGTGAAGTACCTGTTGGGAAGCGTGTTTCTTATGTGACGAGTCTCGTTAGAGATAATGGTTCTTGATCCATCACGCTTCTGGACGTACTTAAAATTAAGTTTGTTGAAGTTCTTGTAAAGAAAGGGTAGACCCATTAATTAAACCATTCCGGATAAATGTTCTTATCCATTCAAATATATTGCACCCTGTTTAGGCTTCTATTTCTGCGTATACTCGACAGCTTGTTTGTTTAATTCAAGATCGTGCAGAATGAGTCAATAGTTTTTTAGTTAGATGAATCTATACCACTCTTCATTATTGAACAAAGCCCATACTATGTAAACTCAAGTAAAATAAGGATCCGGTTATCTCGTATCAGAGCAGTTTCTGTATCATGCATTCTTTGCGGTTGAGCCTGAATTGGCTTTGTATTAGACTTTCAAAGTTATTTGAGCTCGTATAGGCATAAATTGTCTTGTTCTGAGTAATGCCTGAGTCAGCAACTTTTTGCTGCGTCACTCGTATTTAAAAATTTAACTTTAAAAATATTTTAAGTATTTGAAATGTTATCGATATACTTGCGTAGCATCTTTTCGTCTCTACGACTACTCTGGATTTCCATATAATGGAACTTGAAGTTTTAGTTAATTTTGATTATGTTGCATATTTTTCAATGCAGCTTCGTGACACACAGGGGTCTTGTATTCACGTTCTAGCATCAATACAGTTATTGAATTTGTTTGTATGGTAAAACATTTTTCAGACATGAAATACAGTAGTGTAGTATAATAGCATTCATGTCGAAAAAAGTGTTGAATGTCATTGTTTGAGACGGTGCTCTTGTACGCTTTAAAAGTAAGGTTTACGAGAAGATGACTAAGATCGACATGGTAATCGACGCCGAGTATCTGAAGTGTATCAATATAAATTAAGAATACGTGCTGAAAGCCGGAGAGCAGGAGATGGGAGTGGGCCAGAGATTGGGCATGAAAATGCTGTCTTTCAGTCTCTGAAAAACTTTCTATCAAGTTTGTATGCAGGTAGAAATCCCCCACTTGTGTATTCGAATGTGTAGCGTGTGTAAAATCACCAATTTCGTTCTTTTTCAAGTTTGTGCGCGTTCATTTTGCATTGCAATTAAGTATTCCGGTGCCAACTAGGTTGTAATTCATGGCTTCAGTTATTCCTTGTAAAAGTCTCAGAAATGTTTTGAGTAACATGGTTACGTAAAATAACCTTTAGTAATTCCATTGAGTTTGAGTACGGATTATGATTTCAATACACAGTGTGTATCGTGCAGAATAATCTGCGTTAGAGTGTTCTACATAGCTGATTACTGTCACATTATTTTTTCTTCAGTTCTTATGTTACGGAGAAATCAAGTAGTGATTTTCAAGGAAGTATATTGTCAACACTTAATAGTAATGGAACATATAAGAGGTTTCTATGCGCGTTTCTTTCGAAGCAAAAAAATTTCGTTTTTGTCTCAATGTACGATTGCGCATCAAAAATTTGATACCGATACCTTTATGAAGTATGGTTTTGTTCAACAAATGTATGGACTTCAAGCGTGTGTTCCAATTGTTCCATGATCGACACCTCGTTTTTACGTTTTCATTTGTTACATTGAACGGATCAATCATGAAATGTTAATTTGATCCTAATTATAAACTTACAGAAAATAATATATACAATGAGTACCAAGAAAAGTTCCATTTCTCATTAGTATTGATACACCATATGCAGTCCCAGTTACAATGCTTTGTCATACTTTTTCTTGATTTTATTTATCAATCTAAAATATTGCATTATCACGACTCTATCACAAGGCTATGGCGGAAAAGAAGTTTTGGTATGTTTGACTCACTTGATGCAATGAAAGTTCGTATTTTGCTGATTTTCGCTTTACTTCTTTCTTAATTGTGTAGCTTTCGCAAATTGACTAGAAACAGGGCTAAAAATGCAGATGCTGATTGCTCTATTCTTGTTTTATGCTGGTTTCTTTCTACCCCGTTGTCTACTGGCAAAGGTACAGTAACTGGCAGTCGTGTTCCCAGCATGCGAAGTTAACTTTGCGTTCTGTGAACACGACGGTAGCGTGGATTGCAGTGGACGAAATTGCAGTTAATTTAGACCTTTGTCAACCAACATTTTGGTTGACAAAGGTCTAAATTAACTGCAATTTCGTCGATCGACCTGAAGATAGAAAGTGAGCAATTGTACATACCAAGTGACTGTTAATGATCAACTAGCTGCTGTAGAACACTGCACGCAAAGTGTACTCAACAAGACTTTGCCTTTTCGACAGAAGGTTTCAAATTGGTGCGAATATTTCTCAGGAACTCATGAATAATATAAAAAGAACCGGACAAAGTTTCGTAAAATTAAGCGACTGTCCCACTAGACGGGACATTCCCTCTGAAACATAGTATATAGCAAAAACGAAAGTCAACGTATGGAAAAGAATAATATGTAACGCTTGAAGTATCCCTGCTATAGTCTGGAACACCCTGGCTAGTAGCTTTCCAGTAAGAAAAACTCAGTGTTATTCTGGTGATAGGTGCACAATTTAGAGGCAACCTCTTCATCGCAACCATATCAAGTATTACTGGCGCTCGCAGCGCAGCATTCAATTTTTATAGTGTCCTCAAATGAAGAGAAAAATCGGAGTTTTACTTTGAACTTCTAAATAGGGAAACAATTTTCTTAATTAAGAAGGAAAGCTGGCAGGCTATCATGGACTTAAAAATTCAAAAGAGAAAGTAACACCAATTCAGCATTGTAAAAGAGGAGCTCACTTGAAACGTGTAGCTGGAATACATCATTCATTATTGTGAAAAATGCGATTGCGTAATATTTGCTAGACCACAGCAGACACGTGAGGCACACATGACATGGAGCTACCACGTTTGGCACAGGTACTTAGATGCTGCTGATTATATAACATGATACACGCGTTGCAGACAGTATTAAATGGTTCTCGATTTCTGAAGCCTATATCGAATGTTGTGTTTATAACATTTCTTCTGGGTTAATGAGTCTCTCTCGCCAAATAAATTCCTACTTACCTCACACTTAAAATGAGGTTGCGCACAAGCAGGACATCCTTTTGTCATAATAAGAAGACGTAAGGGAATGGGCGAACTTGTAAATGAACTACTAGTTACAATTTCATGTTCACACACACTATTGAAATTTAAACATCTCTCTCCACGTTCATGCACAGATATAATCAGTGTTCAAATTTATATACTTGGAAAATACCCTTCAACTCAATAGATGAAAAAATCTTTACATGCAATTACCGCCAATGAGCTGTAATACTAAGGTTGCTATTCTTAATATTAATCATCACGTTATGCATACAGGAAACTGGTACATCCAGAGGGGACTCCAATACGTTAATTTATTTCAAAATTTTTGCAAAAGAACCAGGGAGAAGGAATAGATACGCCATTCTGTTTTTCCTGACAAACGAACTGCATGCACTGGTCATCTTCTGTAAATGCGCTATCATACAAGACAGAGAAAGATAATTGTATAGATATATGTACAGCCATTGAAGAAAATGATCTAACTATACACAAAACGTGCAATGAATGAAATAAATTCCACTTAAGTAGAAGAGCCCTACAGTTAATAGCTCTTCAGACGCAGCTGTAACTTTCCCATAAAGGTTATTCTGCTTTAAAAGTACATTAGTTTAAGAGAGAGTGTTGTCTAATTTTACTTAATGGAAAAAAATGTACCTGCATTCGTTATGAGACAGAGAGTTAAGCTGAATAATTTATTTTTAGATCAATTTACTCACCAAGAATACTAAAAAAAATTGTAGCGTGCGAAGTTTTTAATACATGGCTTGGTTTTAGAGCTCCACTTACTCTTCCTCTGCTGACGAAATGGTGCCACAGAGCTGAGGTTTCGAACTGGAAGAGCTACCACGCTCACGGGTGTCGTAGATTTTCTCCATGCAGAAAAATTTGTCTTGGACGCCGGAAATCTTGAACATGGAGAACTAGGCAACTTTTAGCGTACACGCCTCTAGCATAAACTAGCTTTCTAAATATATGAAGAAAACCAACTGCTGACATTTCAACAATTTGCTGCTTGTTATAGCTTAAGAATTGTATATTTTCCTTAGCTGATCTCACTGAACATATTTTCTTTGCGTGGTCCAGCAAATGCAAGTTAAGAGCATGAGATGAAGTTGATGGCTCTGCTACTTATACAGTAACTACACATGTCATCTAAATAAAAAATACAATTAATTTTTTTGTCTGATCACTGTAATCCTTCAACGAAGTGAACTGTGGATAACAAATAAAAAATTGGGATAGCTCTTCGACCGAATAACCAGTACACAGCAACTACATTTTCCCAAACCAAAATTAGGCAAGCGTCGTAGCAAAGAAAACCAAAAGCAACCACCCTTCACCTAACGTAGGAATTCCCACCACAAGTTTAACAGCACCATCCGAACAGCAGGGCGTGTACGAATAATACTGCAATATTTAGCTGTAGGGAGACGTCGGAACTAACCATTTTGCAAGAACTAGCATTGAAATGTTACATGTGCTGAGATACAAAGTAAAAAGACATAACTCTAATGCTATCAATGAAATTATACATTACGAATGAGCTAAAATGATCGTTTGGATTTCTAGGGCAGGAGAAAAACCTAAGTTTCCTGAATATTGTGGAAGCAACTAACTTTAAGCCTATATTATTTGAAGGAAGCCTCTTATAGCAAGCCTGCTTGACTACTTTATACAAGACATCTAACGTTTAAGTTGGGCATGCAAATATTGCATGTCCTTTTACTACGTATGTATGTATGAATTGATACAAGCTCGAAGAGACTACGCGGTCGTTTCTAGAGACTGCCTTTGATATTATTCCCCGCATCGATATTAGTTACAATTACTTTCAATATCATTCCCCTCTTGATACAAAAGCTTCAAGCAAGATATCATGAGGAGTGAACGTTTACTAAGTACACTACTGATGGGCATATTCTGTATTTATAGCCAATATATAGTATTGATACAAGATACACTTACTATCGAAATTGGCCAAAACTGGCGTTCGTCGCCATCGCTGCTTGAAACCCTAGCTGTATTAGGTACATCCAATGTTGCCCAACCGCACAATTCTGCTTCTAGAAGTTTTCTATACAATGTGCAAAGACATAAATTATAATTTTTAATGAATAGTAATTTAGTTAGTATTGTCTGAATGTTGACAGCCCGCATAATTTAGAATTGCTTTCATTTTCTAATTTGACGTACTGCTGAAATACCTTCCACTTTTATTCTACTACTCGAACATCAGAGGTGTTTTAAGCATCAAGATTCTTATGACAGTTCACTGATACAAATCCTACATTAATTATATCAATCCACCTTCCTCATAAACAACCGCAAGTGAACAGTTTCATTAACTCATGATTCGATATTTGAATCCAGACTCTGACCACACCATCACATTTGGTATCAATTGACGCTCTTGATTTGATGAGCCGAAAGTTCTCGTATCAGTGTCTTCGCTCCTACACAGGTCGGATGCCAGATGGGAAGCAACAATATTGCAAGCTCTTGGTCGCGCTGCTGAGGCATCAGTAAAACTCGTTTCATTCAAGGTAGATGTCTTCTATAGGGTACGCAGTCTCGATGTATTTTTGATAGAAGCGCTGGAACGCTCGGCTGAAAATAAACAGTGAGAGGATATCGCCGTTGATTCATCATCAATGTCTGAATCAACAATGTTAAAAATTGAAGAATAAGATGAAAATGAATAAGAATAATATAATAGCAGTAAAATCAATGTACTTTCATTGCACAGGGTGCAGTTAAATGATCCGACGCATGTGTAGATTTACTGCATATAACATTTTTTGATTTTTTCTCTTTCGCTTCCATTTGGTCTAAAAATGTGTAATTATTTTACTCGACCCTGCATATCACTTTTTTGACCTCAAACTCAATTTGTAATATAATTCAGGTGCATCCCAGTATTTGTCAGTGAGTACACTTAGAACGTCTGTAATTCTTTCGTGAGCTGCAAGTGGTGTAATAGCTGTAGTCGCTGAACTCAAAATAAGAATTAGCAGTAAAATCGTCATAGTTGGATAATAGGTTATTATTCTAACTTCAAAATATATCTGAATTGATCTCTGCATAGCCTATTATAATTATTATTTTTGACCTTTATTCGTTTTTTAATATAAGTTGTATGTTATTCAAGTACAAAAAATTAATAACAATGTACCCTAGTACATGCAACATTTCCATCATACTACTCAGAACAGGCCAATATTTCAATGCTGTTCATCCCTCTACGAACTGTGAACCCTCAATGGAACTTGCACACTTATCGTTCCTGTTACTTCAAGAGAACACGATAAAAGCATTCTGTCACGGTAAAACACGGCACTGTCTATAATTCTCTTAGTCGACATCAGAGAAGGCAATTTTAAATAAAAGAAAGTTAAAATTACAATATTGCCTCCTGGTGAAAAATTACGTCTTTAAGTGTATTATGACAAAAATATTTAAATGACATTTCTGTAAGCACTTCTCACTATTTGTGATCCATCCGGAATGTATTAGTCATTCGGGAAGTACGAACGTTAAGAAGTTTACAATATTAAGAGTATGGGTGAAATTACGCGAAAGCTAAATTCGATAGCTATATTGCAAAGCTTTTGTTTAGCAGCTCTCACTTGGCCTGATAACGGTCACTCTGTTGAGATTATAATAGAGATCCATAACGATGTGTGTACTGGGAATATTTTCATTAAAACAATTATAATAAGTATGTTCATACAAAATAATTCTCAAGAATAGATAACATTTTTGCAAAAGATAGAACATGTACAACTTTGTGTTGAACGAATAAAATAGAGAAAATTCAGTGTAAAGCAACGAAAGTTATTCCTGAGCTCCGCAATGTTGGCTATGAAAGGCGTCTTCAGCAGATTTACCTTATCGCTCTAAAATAAAGAAGACTGCGAGGGCAACCCATTGAGACTTAAAAGCATCTTAGCGACCTTAACGAGATTACCCGGGAAGGGTTTGATGGGCAAAAAAAAATACTAGCCATAAATTAATAATAAGAAATTTCAAGACATCCCAAGCTCTAAACTTCTTTCCCATTAAAATTGTCTATACTTGGAACCAGCGTCCCGAAAAAATCGTTTCTGTCGTATTATGAATACAAAAAATTGTCTCGGCAAAATATGGGATAAAGAACCCACAGTATTCTAATATACTGATTTTATATTCCCAAATTCTGGTGCCTGTGTATGGTTGTGGTACATGTGCGTGACTGAAATGCATGCACGTAAGTAAAGAACGTACGCGTGAGTGAAATGGCTTGCGTGATTGAGGTATATAGAATAGAATGAGGCGATAGGAACGATCCTTTTGGCCCATTCTTAGGTCGGTACCCAAGCCCCATGCCGTAAATTCTAGCCGCCGATGCTCATACACAAACCGACCACGGCGGCAGCGGACCTCGAACCCGAGTCTTCCGCATCGCAAGCGGGTTCGCTCACCAGTCAACCAAGCTGATGGTGTGTGATTGATGTCTTGACTTAACGGCATGGGACTTGGGTAACAATCCAAGAATGAACCAACGAGCTTCTTCCTATTGGTATTAAAAAAGCTATCACAGATGTACCTGTGCTTCTGAATAAACCTAACCTGGTTGACCTGCAGGATGCCAAGAACATAGATTAATTTATTATTATGTGCCGAGGTCGTATTAATAAAGATCAGGCATTTACACGTCAGTGAGAACTTTCACACGCTTCTTCAGGCTCACCTTCCTCGTTTACATTGCCAAAAGTCTCATCATATATAATATGCATTCCAAAATATGAGCCCATTTTCTATTAAGATTAGCAGAACAGCCGCTCAATGAGAAGACTACATTTCCTTTAAGAGGAGAAGGTTCTCAATTCTTTCTCTTCCGAAGCATTGTGTATGTTACGTAAAAGCGTCTTGGCTCCGCTAGCTGGCGGTCATGGATAAATCGCTTATCTGACGCGAGAAAATCGATCGCAGCAACCACGCCAGTCTATCATGCAGGCACACACTGGCGTCTTTGTCCACGTGCTCTCCATGAAGTGGTGAACTATTGTATAACTAATGACAGTCCATGTTTAAATACCAAGATCAGTCAGTATACACTCCCAGGAACTGTTATTTACGTAGTGAACATATTACCCTGAGTGTGTACAGAGTAATCATTATAATCTGAGTCTAGATGCAATTGTCATGTTAGTCACCACTCACCCTACAGCCTCTGCCACAGGTCGTGTGCTCTCAGCACTACTGAAGACATGGCAGGCAAAGCGCTGGATGGCTGGATGCTTGGTGATGAAGCCGAAGTAGCGGTGGTCTTTCGGGTGGAAGCCACAAAACGACACGTGCTTCAGGTGGTAGAAGTAGTCATGACAAGGCCCTGCTCGGTCCTGGGGAAAAAATTAATAATTTTACGAAATCTGAAGCCGATTCATCATTTTTGAGAATTGTCGATGCCATTAAATTGATGAGCTGGTCGTAGCTGCACTGTAAATTTGTTCAGTACTAATTCTGACATTAAATCTCTCCTCTAACTGTACATGTGGAGGTAACATTTTTCTACAAAGGTGGGGCCCTATGGTTAAAAATCGGCATTTACTTCTGAAATTGTCCTCGTTATCAAAAAAAGACTAGGACAGAAGATAAACCATTGTTGGTAGAAGTTAACTGTCATCTATTACAGGTGTTCACAATGCAGGCAGCGAAGGGTAAAAAAGAAGTAAGGAGACAAATATAAAATTGCCTCTACAACAGATTACATTCCATCACACTCATGATGGAAGTAAAGAAGAGTTTACTTATTCAAACCACAAAAAATATTCTAGTTAAATTCATTAACAAATGTTCATTTCACTCTGGCAGGAGATTTATTTGCGTAGTACTGTTAAACATTAAAAAAACGCTACTCACTAGCAAGTTGACTCCTCTTGAAAATTCAGTTTTTTGTTAAATGTTGATAACTATGGTAATGTACACATAAAATAATTGGGGTATCTATTACGCGAAATGAGGTTTAAGACCATTTTATTTGCTGAGATTTTGTTTCACCTTTCTATGTCAATTAATTTCGAGTTAAAAGCATTTACTTTCAACCAGCTTTTTCTTCGTCCTGTTGTACCTACTTGCCTCACAAGAGAGCGCAGTGAGTAACGATCGAGAGACTATACAAATTTCGTGTAGACTATGTACTTTAATGTAAGAATTATTGGATAGTTTTGGTGGTAGTCATCTAAATTGAGCTTAAATGTTCTGGACATAATAGTCCCTCATGACGAATACGTTCCTCACGTGAAGGAAATTAACGAAATTCAGTCAGATAAGTAAATACATACTGTTGGCATTACAAGTAAAATTATTCAACCGCAATGGGTTACCTAGGCAATGTTTCAATAAGTCGATTTTATGCTAGAATTGTGGTTTACTTGAATTAAGGTGGGGCTCAAACTTATGAATAGCACTTCTCACTGAAGAAATGTAAAAAATAATAATCAATACACTTGAGCAGGCGATCAACAAAATACACCTTCGGTACACAAACAAAAGAAGAAAAAAGGAAAAATAAATTCATTTAATTTTTGAACTAAATGTACAGTAGATTCTCATACCCAATCATACAGAATAACTGTTCGGTGGCTCAGAACGCCCAATTAGGTACAGGGCACATCAGACAACATACACTTCAGGTCGAGTAAAGAAGAAATCCATTTCATTTGTGTAACAATGCTAAGCATTTAAATTATATAAAGACTGTCAGTAATACAAAATAAAGTTAGTTTCTTTGACATGGTCTAGTCCTAAGTGACGTAAAGGTAAGAGAAACGAGTGTTAATATTTTTGGGTTCACTCACGTGTTCCACACTACAGTCCTAACCTGATAAGCGTTATTTACGTCATATGATGTTTGCACGAGTGGCATTCTACTACCAACTTACACCATATGATGTAGATGTGCGACGGTTAACATCATATGATGTTATAATGTTTATTAGTTCAATTAGCGTTGTTATTACTATCGTATTAAAACTGTAATGACAATAGTATTATCATCGTCGAGTGAGCGGTGACCGTCAACTCCTTCTACTGCTGCTCTCCAACAGCTGAAAGTGAAAAGTCATCTAGGCTAGCTGTCGACTGAATAATGGAGGTCTTAATCAATAACAGCCGGCAATTCCTCAGAATTGAGTGCTTTAGAGCGTTCTTTTCTTGGTTTGTCCTTTAGACTGAAGACATCCTTTTTGAAACGTAAAACCATCTTCTACAGGTCTGTTCATTCGCCACATCATTTCCATAAGTGTCTTTGATAAATATGGTAGCTGAAATTGCTGTAGTGCCCTGATGAAATTCATACAGTAAAACATGCCTGATGTGTTCTTTATTCGGAGTGTAATTTGGGTCAACGTTAGTTATTTGTTATAATAATTCAACAAAATCTGAGAGACGAAATACTATTTTATTGATTGAGATGGCTACACATATGTTGTTTATAAGTTAAATTGACGTAATGATCCCCTAAAATTATAACTTAGAAAATGGACAGAACTTTCGTTACCACCTGATATTACTGTTTCCTACGACGATTGATTACATTTTCAAAACTCTTGAGGTGGTATTTTTTCGCAATAGTAAAGTATTTTAAATTGTGGGACGTCCTTAAAGCACACCAAAAAGATTCCATCCGAATATCAAAGACAAAATGCATTGTTACAAAATGCATGCAGGCTGATATGTGCTGTGTTCACTAACATCACTTAATTTTTAACCTAGAGCAGTAGTAGCAGGCGCATGTCCCACTCTGTACTGCATAATAGGAGAAGCAAGTCTGTAAAATGATGAATCATCATCAAAAAAGCAAAGTATTGCCGGTTGCTCCTCACCAGTCCCCTGCTCTTGTCGAGCATCCTGATGCCCTGATCAGACACCTCCAGGATACACGGCTGGTTGAGGCCGCTGCCGTCCTCGTTCCGCGCTATTTTGCGGACGGCCTGGCACAGCACCTGTGGGAGTGATTCACAGTTGCTTGATTTACACTGGGAACAAAATTGATAATCGCAATTTGGCAAAATGTTAACTCGTACGGCATGATGGTATTCGTGAACTGGATATTGGAGTTACGCTTTGACATTTCTTGGACGTCCAGTGGCTAAAGTCATAACTTTATTCAAGTTTCAATATTCTGAGCTGTCAAAAAGAGTGTGACAGGTTTAATAAAACAGGACTTCGCTCATAAATGCATACTTAGCCGAGTAGTTGTCAAAGTAAACGTGAAAAAAGAAATATGAAACAGTATAAGTACGTGAAGTGAAATTATCAAATCATTTTAATGTGGACTGAAATAGATGCTGCTTACGTTCGCTGGTATACTAATCGATATTTTTATAAATATGGGAGTCAAAATCCAAACAGGTATTTCAGAAATCTCTATCAAAACAAGTTACTTGAATCGCCGATTCCCATCCATGGCACTAAGTTACATTTGACACGTCTTTGTCGTTCATCATTTAGAATTATAGTTCCTCAAAAGTTTATTGATGAAATACATACACTACTATTGATAAAGCTTCAACCATATGCTATCCAGCACAAAAGCTACTCAAAATATTATTCCCCTGAGTAATGTTATAATGATTAATCCTTTTATTTTCTAATATTTCTATCACTATAAAACTTTTGATTATTGAAATGCCCTTTTGTTACTGCAGCTCGAACAAATTTTTACCTGATTGCCTTTGTGACACAAAGTTTCGATAGAGCCGAGGTAAGACAGGAGGTAGCGCTCTTTCTTCACTCTGGCCGCCGACGGGTCAAACTCTGAATAGTCGACGTCCGTGACATGCGCCGCTGGGAAGATGCCTTGCCGTCCTGTGCGCAGGTTTACCCCTGTCAACAACAAAACTCATCAGGTAATGCAAATGAAATGTGGTTAATATTTTCGAAAGACATTCAGAATTTTTTCAGAATGCTGCATTAAGAAAATCTTTGCCCTTTCAAAAGACAAATGCCTTAGATAATTTCACTTGAAATAAGATATTCTTTCTGAGACATATCAGGTTTTCTGGTGGCATCGTGCAGCGTTGGCTAGCATGTTGCTGTGAAAACTTAAGAGTGTCATGATGAGAAAATTGTATGCATTTTCCTCGTACGTTCACTCAGTCGACTACTTCCCAGGCACGGAACAAAAATACCAGCATACGTTACATTCATTATACATTGAAATCATTGTAGTATTTCGAAGTTCCTACTAAATAACATAATTCAGCTTCACTTGCTTTGTTAAATGAAGTAAAACTTTACAAATCTGTTTTTAATTGACAAAGTTTCACTGAAGACTAAAGCTGAGAACTAGGAATTTGGAACATACAGTTGTAGACTCCTGAAGTGGGAGTTTGATACCTAGATTGATTTTTAAATTGTGATAAAAATAACTAATCACTTATTGGTTATCTATTTAAATCGTTTAAATATTGAGAAATCTAATATTTTTCTGTAAGGGAATGACAGTCCCAAACACAGGGTCGTTATACTTCGCATTTCTAAACGTACACGACAGCATCCACCTTGAAATCGAGCTCTGGCTTAAGTAAAATTAAATTCCTAGCACTGAGCCTAACAGAAGCATCAGTTGCACCACAATTCGAGCTCGTCTTTCCCCTTTCTTTTAGCTCAAATTTTGTTGGTGTTATTATATTTCCGTTTTCTTGCCAACAACTAGAAGATGTCGCTTGAATTGTTTCTTTGGTACTACTACTACTGCCATGATTACAGGTGAAAGAGCTTTAGCCCTTTTTCTGTTCACCAACACTCCTAATGAGCAAAAGAGCGTATACTCTCTCAAAAACACTATACGTTCACCACGATTAATTTGAAATTCGTTGACACTGCACCAAATTCGTTGATGGAAGCAGTATTAAACAAATGTTTGTTTACCCGAATCGTTCTCGGTTTGAAACTGCACATGGATTCAGGCTAACGCGAGTCCCAAAAATTCTTTTCTGAAAGTCCTAGTTTTCCTAAAATCTAGACAGCTTCTTCATCAAGTAAATCTAACTGAGTAGAATGACAACAAAGTCTGTATTTTGAGAGAATAAATGTCCTACATCCAATTGAAGAAACAACAATGAGACATGTACCTGTAAACCATCTTGAACCGATATTGAACCTTAAGAACAAAAAATTTTATCAGTTTTCCTGATGCCCAACATCATAATTGTTTTGCAAATTAGATGACTAGTGAGAGCGTACCTTCGCACCAAAGATCATCCGCCTCTTTCTGCACGTAGATGGGATCCCCGATGTCGACTTCAATCTCGTCTGAGTGTCGAGGCTGGAAGCGGTAGAGGCCGCGATGGGTGGCCTCCAGCAGTTCCAGCTGGGGGAACACAGAGCCCCCACCGCTGCACACACCCCCCATACCAGACGACCCTCCAGGGGATTCTGGGGACAGCGACTCTGAGGTATACAACTACAGGTTATTGTGAGAATAGAGAATGTGCATTGAGGTCACTTGTTAAGAATATACTGTTGCGGTATTAGATATCATAAGCTGCGTGTAATGTTATTCTGTGTATTGATTGATAATGTTCGTTCGAATGTGCGTACAAAATTTCATTCGAAACCAACCATTATTTCGTGAGAAAAAAAAACCATGTAATAAATAGTTTTGCAACCCACTATATAAATTCATATATATTTGGAGACTACTAGCATTATTACCGGAGAAGGTTAAGTGCAGATGACGATTAAGGCAATATAAAAAGGTGCCGATTTAAAAAACGTCATAATCACAGATTGAGAGAATAAAGTTGGCACCCTCTCTAATGGCAAGAATTTTTATTTCAATAGTTACATACTTCTTTCTGAGGTAATTAGTACGGAACACGTATTCAAATCTTGATATTAAATTAAATTTTCAGGCTTATTCACCTCTGTGCAGTCGGAGTATGAAAGATCTGAAGCTAAAAGAAAGAAATATTCCTCGTGCATTTCACCAGCGCTGAATTTTCACCCTTAAAGTTTCAAGAAAGTTGTTAAGAATTAATTATTATAATGTAAATTATTTATAATGATGTCCTATTTATTTATTTTTTGTTCATTAATTAGTTGATGGACTCCTTTCATCCCATTATGGCGATTCGAATGCTGCTTTAGGCCATCATTAGTGACCATGTTTCACTCACTTCAACATTACGAAATTGAAGTTTTTCATTAGTAAACCTAATAAAACAGAGTTCGAAATGTCATTCCTATTTTTTAATTCTGGTAAGTATTATTCATCAAAAACCATTGTACTCCTATGAGTAAAATCACTATGGCGTTATGAACCCCCTGTGTTTTACTTCTTGAATCCCCCCAATTAAGGCCTAACTATTGCGAACCCCAAAATCAAGGCCTAAATATTGCGAGCCCCAAAATCAAGGTCTAAATATTGCGAACCCCAAAATCAAGGTCTGAATATTGCGGACCCCAAAATCAAGGTCTAAATATTGCAAACCCTAAAATCCGGGCCTAAATATTGCGA
>VCRD01004111.1:0-34248 GCA_006783055.1 Trinorchestia longiramus
AACATTGGAAAGAAAATTCTTCACACAATTTTTATATTTTAATTCAGTGTGCTCAAGTATGATTTTTTTTTGCACAACAAACAGTACCTGTTGCTAAATACAGGTAGCCATTCTTTTTTCTTTTGTGATGCTGAATTGCAGCACTTATATGTTTTGACACTGAGGTTGGTAAACCTCAAGTTATTTATACCTGCACCTTCAGTTATCTAGATGCTTTCCTTTCTAAATGAACTCTATTAATGCTGGTACTGTTGCAGAAGGAAATTAGCTACATTTCTAGTGTGTACACATTGAAAAAATAATCATGTATGCCATTTCAGATGCCAGTACTATATCAAAGTATTTAATTTTAAGTTAAATCATTAGTTCTGTAATTTAATTTGTGATTTGTTCTCAGATCACGGCAAGTCAATAAAGACAACTTCCAACGACCTCATCATTTATCCTACGGGGCACGCTTAAGTCCAGGACAACTTATTTTTACCTCTTGAAAGGATAACCCATTTTTATCCTTAGAGGACAACTTATTTTGCCCTTTAAAAAGTATTACTTATTTTTTCCTCTAGAGAGAATCACTTAATTTTGCTATGAGTAAGAATTACTGATTCTACCCTTTTGAAAGTGCTTTTTTCCCCTTGAATAAGTGTTACTGATT
The DNA here is from genome assembly GCA_006783055.1 of Trinorchestia longiramus. Taxonomy (NCBI): domain Eukaryota; kingdom Metazoa; phylum Arthropoda; class Malacostraca; order Amphipoda; family Talitridae; genus Trinorchestia; species Trinorchestia longiramus. The sequence goes on from VCRD01004111.1 coordinate 656, forward strand.
TTTCTCTTTAGAAACCTTTGATTATTTGGCTTTTTAGAAAGCATTACTTATTTTTCCTATTGGAAAACAATATTTATTTTTCCCTCTAGGAAGCAATTGATATTTTTCCCAATAGCAAGCCCTAGTTAATTTTCCCTTTAGAAAGTATGATATTTTTCTCATCAGTAAGCATTATGGATTTTTCCCTTTAAAAGGCATTAATTCTCTTTCCTTTTAGATTGTAGTGCTTACTTCTCCATTTTGAATGCATCATTTATTTTACCCTCTGATAAGAATTCCCAAATTTTGAATTTAGAATGCAGTTTATTCCACAGGAAAAGTGCTACTGATTTTCCCTTGTAGAAAGCAATACCTAATTTTTCCTATAGTAAGCAATGCTGATTTTCATTTTAGTAGGAAGCAATACCTAATTTTTCCTATAGTAAGCAATACTGATCTTTCCCTTTAGTAGGAAGCAAACTGATTTTCCCCCTTAGTAGGAAGCAATACTGATTTTTCCCTGTAGTAGGAAGCAATACTGATTTTTCCCTGTAGTAGGAAGCAATACTGATTTTCCCCTATAGAAGGAAGCAATACTGATTTTTCCCTGTAGTAGGAAGCAATACTGATTTTTCCCTTTAGTAAGTATTACAGATTTTCTCTATAGGAAGCATTATTCAAACATCCCTTTGGAAGGCATTAGGTTTTTCCTTCTAGAAAGTATTTTATCTTCTAGAAAACATTGCATATTTTTCCCTCTAGAAAGCTATACTTATTACTTCCCCAAGACAGCATCAATTATTTTTCTCTTTGGGAAACATTTCATTTTCCTTTTAGTAAGATTACTGTTTTATGCCTTATAAAAGCATTATTATGTACCCCTTTAGAAGGTATTAGTTATTATTGGCTTTATAAGTGTGACTGATTTGGCCAGTTACAGAACATTACTGATGTTTGCTCTAGGAACCTTTATTTATTTTACCTTAAAGCATCTAAATTTTTCCTTTAGGAAGCATTTAGATTTTCCCTGTAGAAAGCATTTAGACTTTTCCTTTAGAAAGCATTATTTATTTTCCCATTAGAAAGCATTTAGATTTTCCCTTTAGAAAGCACTATTTATTTTCGCTTTAGAAAGCATTTAGATTTTCCCTCTAGAAAGCATTTAATATTTTCCTTTACAAAGCATTTAGATTTTCCCTCTAAAAAGCATTTATATTTTCCCTCTAGAGAGCATTTATATTTTCCCTTCAGAAAGCATTTATATTTTCCCTTCAGAAAGCATTTAGATTTTCCCTTCAGAAAGCATTTAGATTACGGAGGGAACTTCATAAAAAGAATTGTATTGAAATATACAGTTTAGTACAGTATTGGTACTAAAAGCTGCAATTATGAAACTGCGAGGGACGGAAGGCCACAAATATTTTCATACTTGGCTTTTACGCCAGCTGCATCTGAAGCAAGGGTCACCTAACGCCTATGAGGAAATTGGAATATTTTCTTGAATGAACTCTGTGGCATTCCAAGAGCTCTAGTTAACGTGTGAAAAGAATGAAGTTAGGTGCAGTTAGAATAGAATAAGGCAATAGGAACGAGCCGTTAGGCCCATTCTTGGTTCAATATCGAAGTCCCATGCCGTCTAAAGTAAATACATCAGTCATGCACGTACACCTTACCCACGTGAGTCAATTAAGTCATGTGCACACATATCACTCACGCACTGGCGTTTATGTCACATTTATCTCAATCATACATTAGCCTTAAGGAGTTAGGGACATATTAGGTTGTTACAAAAATAATGGCCGATTTCAGAAGCATGCATTTAATCCTTGGTAAATGAACAATATAGATGTTAAACTTAGTCAAAATATGAACCATGAGCAGCTATGCATCTCTGGCATCAGACTACGAGATTATTTATCCCTTGTTGATAAAAAGTTAATGGCTGTGATGCAATAAAATCTTTGAAGGTCGTTTCCACCTCTTGTTTAGACCTAAAGGTTTTACCATCCAAAAATGTGCTTAAGTGCTTGAATAAATGATAATCAGTAAGTGAAAGATCTGGAGAATATGGAGGATGTGGTAAAGTCTCGTATCCCAGTTCTGTGAGTTTCTGGACGGTCATTCTTGCAACATGTGGTCGCGCGTTATCGTGGAGCAGAATTGGACCACGTCGATTCACTAATGCCGGTCTCTTTTCGCTCAGTCGAGCATGCATAACAGCGGGATCATTGCAGTATCTCTCTGCATTAATGGTCTCATTGACTCCCAAAAAACTGTAGTGAATAACACCTATTACAGACCACCAGACAGTCACCATAATCTTTTCCTGGTGCAACATTGGCTTTGGGAAGTCTTTGGGGGGCTCATCACGATCGAGCCATTGACCTGATCGTTTACGGTTATCATAAAGGACCCACTCTTCATCACAAGTGACAATTTGGGCAAGAAAGGGATCGTTGGTGTTGCGCAGAGAGAGCATCGAGCACACTTCAAAACGCCTAAGCTTTTGATTCTCATTGAGCTCATGAGGAACCCATTTATCGAGCTTTTTCACCTTTCCAATAATCTTCAAATGATGCGAGACTGTTGCAATGCTGACACCAAGTGTCTGAGACATTTCTCTAACACTTTGACGGGAATTTTGCTCGACAACCGCATGCAATTGCTCGTTCTCGAGACTACTCAAACGTCCTCTACCCTCTTCATCTTTAAGGCTCTTATCACCACTCCAGAATTTCCCGAACCACCTTCGTACTGTCCAATCCCTTGTGGACTCTTTTCCCCATGCTCGGTTGATATTGGCAGAAGCTTCGGATGCGTTGTGCCCAAGTTTGAACTCGTGCAACATAAGTAGGTGAAGGTCATGTTTTGTCATGTTCATTATGGAGGGATTCTATCCTTCATAATTATGTTCTGTCTGAAAAGAAGTTACAAAATATTAATGAGCACACATTAATTGTTATGCATACCAAGGTTCATCGAAAATAAACTAAAAAGTTGTGTTAAAATTACTTTTCAAACCCCAGACCTTCGAGCGACCATTATTTTTGTAACAACCTAATAGTTAGTAGGATGTAATACTGGGAGGGGGGGTTTGTAATCCAAAATTTATCGAGACAATTTTTGAATGTGTTCACAGTGCCAGCAGAAACTACGTTTTTTGGCAGCTGGTTCCAAGTTGCTGCAATTCTAACGGGGAAAAAAAGTTCATAGCCTGAGATGTCTTGAAGTTTCTCAGTAATAGTTTTTGACTATTATTTCTGGTTCGTAAGTTACCGTATCTTTCGAAAAGCCCTTCAAGGGTAGCATTGTCAAGGCCGTTGAGATACTTGAAGGTCTCAGTAAGTTGTCCTTGCAGTCTTCTTTGTTCTAGGGGTATAAGTTCAAGGCGTTGAAGACGTCTTTCGTAGCTGAGATTGCGGAGTTCTGGAATTATCTTCGTTGCTTCTGGTTGTATTTTTTACACTTTATTAATATCTTTTCGTAAGTTAGGAGACCAGAGTTGCACTGCATATTCTAAATGAGGCCGGACTAGCGCTTTATAGGGCGGTAATATTATGTTCTTTGACTTGTATTCAAAGTTTCGTGCAATGAAACCAAGAATCCTGCTCGCATTTTTGAGCTTTTTTCCACTTGTTTGTCATGTTTGAGATTTTCAGTGACAATGACACCTAGATCTCTTTGTTGCTGGACTGTTTCAATAAATATGTCATACATTGTGTGTTGGAAATGCCGGTTATTTGCACCAACGTGCATTACTGAACTTTTTTCAATGTTGAAGCTCATTTGCCAGGTTTCATTCCATTGTAGAAGACGGTTGAGGTCTGATTGGAAAATTACTCTGTCCCTTTTGATGAATGTTCTGTGAGAGTGTTTCGTGTCATCGGCGAATTTGTTGATTTTACTGATGATTCCGACATCAAGATCGTTGATGTAGATGTTGAAGAGGAGCGGCCTAAAACACTCCCTTGAGGTACTCCTGATGTTACAAGCGCTGAATCACTTGTTTCATCATGAATCACCACGCGTTGAGTGCGACCAGTGAGCCAGTTTCGTATCCATCGGGAGTAGTTGCCTCGTATTCCATGCCCTTCCACTTTGGACATGAATCTTTCGTGGGGAACTTTGTCGAAGGCTTTTTGAAAGTCTAGATATACAAGGTCTACGGCTTTTATACGGTCGTATATGCGGTTAACTTCTCCAAAGAAGTCAAGGAGATTTGTGAGGCAGCTACGTTTTTCTCTGAAACCGTCCTGGGTGTCATTAATAAGATTTTGGTGATTAAGGTGCTTTGTTATACGGACTTTGAGTAGTCTTTCTATTGTTTTGCTGATGACAGATATTAGACTGATTGGACGATAGTTATTAGGGATTTGTTTGTTCCCCTTTTGAAAATAGGAGTGACATTTGCGCGCTTCCAATCGTTCGGAACTATCCCAGTTTCAAGAGATCGATTGAAGATGTTTGCTAGAGGTTCGCTTATTACTTCAGCTGTTTCTTTGAGTATCCGGGGACCAAGGCCATCGGGTCCGGTTGACTTATATGGGTTTAAAATGCTGAGCTGTTCCTCTACCTCTTCTACTGTAAATACGCCATCTGGCAGGATTTCCTGAGTGTTTAAAGCATGAGGTTACGGGATTTCAGTTAAGTCTTCGTGAGTGAACACAGAAGTAAAGTATGTATCAAAAATTTTGGCTTTGCTTTTGTTGCTCGTTTGCGTTGAGCCCTCTGAATCAATCAGTGGTCCAATAGTGTCTCTTCTGAGTCGTCTGTCGTTCACATATTTGTAGAAGCTTTTCGGGTTAGTTTTAGCTTGTGCTGCAACTGTAATTTCTTTATTTTGTTTTGTAGATTTTATCGTTCGCTTAACAGCCCTGCAGGCGTGGATCTGTTCTTGATGATGGGGTTCTGTTCGGCATCGTTTGAGTCTTCTGTAGGAATGTTGTCTTGCATTGATGAGGCGTTTAATTTCTTGTGAGAACCAAGGAGGGTTATTGGTTAGTGTGATTTGCTTTCTTGGGATATGGTGGTCTGTGGCAGTTGCAATCTTATCTCTGAGTATCATGTAGCACTCCTCGGTGTTTTTGTTGCTCATGAGTACTTCGTAGTTATAGCTGCCAAGCTCTTCTTTCATTAGTTCGAAGTTTGCCCGTTTGTAGTTGAGGACTTGTTTATGTTGAGTCCTTGTGTCAGGATCTTGTACATTAAGCGAGAAGTCTATCATCTGGTGGTTACTGATCTTGCCCGTAACTTCTAAGCCATTTATACTGGGTCAGTAGTCGTCATGACGAGGTCAAGAATGTTATTTCCTCTAGTTGGTTCGTTGACATGCTGCTGCAGGGAATTTGTATTCATCAGATTTGAGCCGATCGGTTGGATCTTGAGATGTAGTATTTCCGATTTTTCTGTTGCTCGCTTAATTTCGATTTGTTGTTGCAGCGTTTCTTTGATGTAGATCAGGGAATCACCATCTCTGTTGCTGTGTGACGGTTTATCGACATTATGCAAAACGTATCCTTTTACTGAGACTTCCGCTGGTTGATGTCTTCCATTGAGATCTAGCCATGCTTCATTGACAGCTATGGCAACGTTGACGCAATGGCTTGAAGTTCCGACATTTTTGGTAGGAGGCTTTGTACGTTGCCAACCAGTATCTTCAGTTGTCCTAGTCTTTAATCGTGCTGTGATAATGCAGTTTTATTCTGGTTATCCCAATGGACGTGGTCAGGCTGCCGATGGTTTTGTGGCTTAGCAAGTGTTTCTTGCAGAGCAGGAGATGTCTGCTACAGAGGTGAGGTTAAGTGATACCGATTTGTCGGGAGAGCTGTTCGTTTTTTGGCTTGTTCGTGTCGGATGCGCTGTTCTTTCCTTTTCCATGTTGGATAGCGGGGTAGGGTACGTTATGTGAACGTAGTTTGTACGGACAAGAACGTGATATAGTCTAACTCTTTACTGCTTTCCTGTGTCTTCGAGGATCATTTAGTTCTGTGTTGGTCGAATTACAGTTGTCCGAATTTTTTTCTTCTTTGCCTTGTTGATGCTCTGGATATATTTTCAATATGCCTGTTGAATTTTGTACATTGTCAATTTTGTCTTCCAATGTAGCGGTTAGTCCAAGCGTGGAGATGGTCAGTAAGCTCCCCAGCTTAGCTTGCCCGACTTTATTCAGAGGGATGCCATCTTTCTTGAAAAGATAATTCTGTCCAGTGTAATGGGACATCAGGTCTAGGTACATGACGCCTTTTCCTGCACATATTTCTTTAACCTTTTCATTAGTTAGTAGAATTTGGGGATTTAGATTCACATCCTTTCTGCGCGGAAGAATGCTAGTTATGATGGCGTTCTTGGATTTGTTTTTCACTTTATGGATTAACGCTTTAAATTGTAGGAAGATTTCATCTTGGGTCTCATGTTCTAACTCTTGTGTTCCGCAAATAACTATAACTGTGTCTTCCTTTCTGCATCGTAGATCTTCTGCTAGGTGGACTGCTTCAGGAAGTCGTATTTTAGGGCGGCAGAGAATTTTATGCTCGTCTAACCCTTGCTTAAACTCAGTTTTCTGTCCTTGTATGATGCTGTTTCCAGTGAGAAATACATGAGGTCTTTTCTTGTTCTTAGTTTTTTCATTAGTTGTACATTTATTTCCATCAAAATTTTGCATGTTTATGTTAGTAATTTTGTTTGATTTGCGAATAGGTTCAAGGATTCCAGCAGGTTGGGTATGAGATGGAATTTGTTGTGGATTTTGTTCATTTGATATTTGCGTCGTCTGTTCCTTTGTAGAGTTGATATTATTTTCCATTTCGTATTTCAATGCGTTAAAGCGGTTCTTGGTTTTCAGATAGAAGTTTGAACGTTTAGCAATAATTTTAATATGCTGGGGCTGGTTTTTATTAAGTAAATGCTGTTCAAGTTGAGTCTCCGGAGACTTAAGCCTTAGCTCGTGTTCGTAATGTTGTTTTTGATTTGTCTCAATTGTTGCTAAGCGCTCTGCTAGCAGGTTGATTTGGCGGTTGAATTCGAGATGACGGCCGAGTTTGAGCTGACGGTTGAGTTCAAGTTGACGGCTCAGTTCTTGAATTGTACGTGATTGTTTTTCAATGATTGCAGCTGATTCTTGTTTGAAATAACAGAAGCGGCACTCCTCCATATTGCAGCCTTTTATGTTGAAGAGTTGCAAGCTGTACGTTGCCTTGCAGTCTTTTCAGTACCTTGTTTTCGCTTTTGAAGCTTTTTCTGTATTTTGGTTGGACTCCATTTTTGTATACGTCAAGCTGTTCGCGTTTTGCTTTTCAGTAATCATCTACTGAGTTAGTGGCACGTACTGTTTAAATTACAAAATTATTATCTGATCTTGAGATCTTAAAATTAGGGACTGATTGTCAAATGCTAGTTTGGCGATAAGTTACAAAATTATGAAGTTAGTGTCTATTCCCCAGATCACGAAGTCAGTGACCAGTCACGAAGTCATAAGATTTCAGTTCAGCCAAAAAGTAAAAAGATTAGTGTTCAGTCGCAAGATCACAAAATTAGTGTCTAGTCACGAGATCACAACTGTTTGCTAGCAACTGTTTAGAATAGAATAGAATAGAATGAGGCTATAGGAACGAACCATCTGGCCCATTCATGTGTCGGATAATTACTTCGATAATTATTCGGTTTTACCCAAGTCCCATGCCGTATTTCTAGCCGCGTCAACCATGTCGGCAGCGGGATTCGAACCCGGGTCTTTCCGCTCGCAAGCAGATTTGCTCACCAGTCGACCAAGCTGGTGATACCAGTCGACCAAGCTGGTGATACCAGTCGACCAAGCTGGTGATTGACGCTAGCGACTGTTTGCTAGCGACTGTTCCTCAGTCTTGAAAGAATTCTGTAATCCGTACAGTTAGTCCAGTGTAAAAGATTAGTGTTCAATCGCAAGATCACAAAATTAGTGTCTAGTCACGAGATCACAACCACAAAATTACGATCGATCACAACTACAAATTACAATTAGCAACCTATCACACAATTGTAAGACTATTGTTCAACCGCAATATTTTTGTCTAGTAACAGAATATTATCCAGTCACCATTATTAAATAATCAGTCACCAAAGTACACGATTATTGTCTAGTTGCAGAATCGGTAAATCGGAAAATCACAAGATTAGTATCTAGGCACAGGATCCCCAAATTGGTATCGAAGCACAATATTTCAATATCAGATTTTAGTCAAACATAACAAAATCCCCTCATTAGTGTCTATTCATTGTATCATAAAGTATTGTTTAGTTGCAAAATGATCAAATTTGGCACTTGAAAAAGGCAAATTTTAGAATTTGTTTCTTCTCTCAACATATTTTTAGTTATGATATCGAATAAGATTCCCAATAATAAATTCCTTTTATAATAATTTTCATAAACCGGAGGATTGAATGAAAAGGATTCATTCATTATTATTTTGAAGTTTGAAATCAAAATAATATTTTTTTCCATGTGTTGAAAGCTATTCTGTTCTTTTTTACACAGAAGCAACGCTTATGAAGATTCCCCGAAACTAAACACACATGTCAAAAGTAGTTTTAATCCATTAAAAAAATAAGATTCTATTGCCATTCGTACAGTACCAACATCCACTGTACCTTAATTAACGCTTATAAGGGTTTCACAAACACATAAATGTAATAGATGTTACAAACACAGAAATGAAATAAATGTTAGCTGTAGATGGTGCAGTGATGGTTGCAGTAGACAGTGCAGTGATGGTAGTGGTAGACTGTAGTAGACAGCGGCAGTAATTGTAGTAGACAAGGGCAGCAGTAGCAGTCATTGGCAGTAGGGTGGCAGTAGACCGTGACAGTAGAAAGTGGTGGTTAGTAGTCGACAGTAGCAGTAGATATGAGTAGAGCAGTAGACAGTAGTGATATAAATAACAATAGGTGATAGCAGGAGATGATAGCAGTAGTACTAGTAGATAATAGCAGATGATTGTAGTCGTGTAGGAATGGTTTTCCTTGTGGTTTGTTCGCTGGCTCGGGCTCAGAGGTCTAAGCTGGTGGTCGACGTGTTGCGGTTACCTTGCTGATATGCGGTCTACGAGGGCAGCTTGTCTTCCAATGTGGTGCTTGTTTCAATGTGGTGCTTGTTACGAAATAGCTTGCTTGTTGTCTAGATATCTTGTTTGTTTGTTGTCTAAATATTTCGTTTAAAACTTTAACGGTAGACACTTTTAATCACTTCGGTAATTATTCGGTCAGTAGTTAAAGTATTCACGTTATTCGGCGTGATTGGTACGTTTCGTAAGATGGAACTCTTACACTTCACGTACTTGAGCACCTATTTCACGCGACCATTCGCGGCTGTGTCGTGAGGGTTACTGTGGCTGTGTCGTGAGGGTTACTGTGGCTTTGTCGTGAGGGTCACTGGCTGTGTTGTGAGGGTTACTGGCTGTGTCGTGAGGGTTATTGGCTGTGTCGTGCGGGTTACTGGCTGTGTCGTGAGGGTTAAGGAGTACTAAGCTTTGAATCATCCACACGGCGGTTTTCAAAAGTTTGAATTATTGGTAACTATAATAAACGACATTAAAATTGAGAATTTGCTTTTCAAAACTCCATTAAAGTTTGAAATTCGCATTCTGAAAACGACAGTTATTGGGGTATGATTTTTTGTATGAATGAGATATCATGGTTATGTTTTGACTTGCGGGAGCTCCCCGGCCTCCCCTGGTACATGTCGTCAGTGGTAGTGTCACCCTCTTCCCTCTTGGTGGTAGTCCCCCTTCCCTCCCATTTGGTGGTAGTGATCCCCTCATTCCCTACTCTTCTGATGATGATAGTGATTTTGTTTTCAAGAAATCTTGTGTGGAAGTGTTGCACGCAATGTGTTTCCAGCATGTTAACTACAAACGCTTTTCGTCCTGGTTTATCATTTAGCTCGAGTGCCTGTAAGACTTGTTTTTTTCAGCGTTCAATCGCAACTTCTTGTGTAGGGCTGCCGTGTGAACTAAAGGACGTGGTAGCTCTGTCAGGCTCCAGTACCTCTATACCAAAAAACTCTAAGCAAAAAAACTTAATCTTTATTAAGTTATGACTATTGTTTCAAAAAAATGTAGTGAATGCAATTTAAGAGTTTTATGGAATTTCAGTTATTTTGCCTGTATATATGCCAGTTAGTGTAAGGAACTGCCATTTACTGCATGGGACTGCCAGTTACAATAGACTACCAGTTACTGTAGAGGATGACTGCCAGTTAGTGTAGAGGATGACTGCCAGTTAGTGTAGAGGATGACTGCCAGTTAGTGTAGAGGATGACTGCCAGTTAGTGTAGAGGATGACTGCCAGTTAGTGTAGAGGATGACTGCCAGTTAGTGTAGAGGATGACTGCCAGTTAGTGTAGAGAATGACTGCCAGTTAGTGTAGAGGATGACTGCCAGATAGTGTAGAGAATGACTGCCAGTTAGTGTAGAGGATGACTGCCAGTTAGTGTAGAGGATGACTGCCAGTTAGTGTAGAGAATGACTGCCAGTTACTATAGAGAATGACTGCCAGTTACTGTAGAGGATGACTGCCAGTTGCTGTGGGCGTCTTCTTGTTTCTTATGACTGTTCCAATGAGTTGTTCCTATTGTCTGTTCCCGCTCACTGTTCCAATAAGTGATTCCCTGCGGCTGTTCCTAGTGTCTGTATTGAGCATATTTGAGTTGTGGATGCTCCATGTGCATCATCTTGTCCTGTAAATAAATTAGTCGTGATGTATCAGACTTGGGCTGAAACGTTGTATTCTGTTTGCTAATATGAAAAGCAAAATAGTTCGATTTTTATGTGCACAGTGAAGGATTACTAGAACAATTGAGGAAATATGGGGATTCATTAGCGGCGAGAAGGCAGATGGTGGCACCGTCACTTGTCGTCGGCCGTCGTTTTGTACAGCTTGCCTCATTTGATCATCTGTTACGTTGCACCGAGGAGGAAAATGTGCACTACCTTATGTGTACTACAAACTTATTTGAATTAAATTAAAGTTTATTCGGATACACAATACACAGCACGTCGAAAAAATTCACACTCTCCATCATCCATCTCCAGAATCTTGAAGTTTAGAGGTACCGTCATGACATCATTCTATGGTATCTGGTGTAGGAAACACTTGGTCTGTATGCTATTCAGTAGCATTTTTGTGTTATAGAGTTCAGCATTGCTCATATATCAATACACTCTTACCTCGGTTTTACGGACAAAAAAGGGGAACACCGGTCCGATAGTCACGATTGTCTGAAGCTTCCGACAGATCTGTACGCGGAACGGTACGAGTAGCTAATATCAACAATAAAATTACGAAAGGAAATGAACTGTACTTTTAATCACGCACATCGTCCAATCTGACACTGAAAAATACCTATACACTGCAAATAAATAACATAATAAAGTAAATTCAACGTTTTTAATATAAGAATACTTTGTCCAGCGCAGCTTTCAAGTAAAATCGGTAGCTCCAGAGTTTGTCCGTAGGTTCCGAAATCCGTTAAATCGGAGTCCGTAAAACCGAGGTAAGAGTGCATTACGTCAGTTTTCGGAAATAGGGTAAATCGGCATTACGGTGGCACAAAACTTTTTTATAGTGTACACGTAGAAGATGAGAACTTGGCTTGGTGCCAATAAAAATCTTCGATTAATGCTGACAATGGAGCTGACATTACATAATACTGTTGAAAGGCGTGCTTCGAAGGTTCTCAACCATCCCTACCGTGATGTTAGTCTTGCGTGTCCGATAGTTTAGTGTATTTTTCTCGTACATGGTGTAGTGTGTCTTACATGGTTCAGAGAGTCTTACATGGTGTAAGGAGTCTTACGTGGTGTAGTGTACTAAATGGTGTAGTAAGTCTTGCATGTTATAGCAAGTCTTGCATGGTATAGCGTGTCTTTCATGGTATAGTGAGTCTGTCATGGTATAGTGAGTTTTTCATGGTGTAGTTAGTCTTAAGTGGTGTAGTGTGTCATACATGGTGTGGTGAGTATTACGTGGTGTATTGTCTGTTTTACATAGTGTAGTGTCTCACATTGCACGTGCTATACAAAGTACGAACCCAATTGATTTTTAAGCTTAAATGTAAAGCATGAGTTCCATGTCATGAATGCAATAGGAATTGTTTTTCAGAGAGACACCATTGGCTGTACACTGCTGGAGGGGACGTGAGAGCTCAATGCGATACACCACCAAGACTCCCTGAGGGGTTGTTTCGTCGACAGAAACTCGTTGATGTGGCGGGGGCACTCGACACTGACTGTTCCAAAGCAGGTGGGATTTATCAACTTTTCTTTATAAATAGAGATAATCTATCAGATCATAAAGGTTTTGGGATTACATTTCTACTATCTACTGTGCATCGGATTTTTCGTGCGTTTGTTTGAGGTGAGATGAATGAGACAAGGCGGTGAAGATTCGTTTGGAAAATTCCTTAGCTTTCTTCTTTTGTTTATGCTCTTTTTCTTATTTACGCAGAAGGGCTTTCTCTTTTCTGTTTGTTTTCGTTGCTATGTATGTAAAATAATTTTCCAGGTCATTTTTACCCTCTGTTGTAATATTTGTACTACAATTTATCATATTGTACAATCGTTTCTTTTTTTCTCTGCTTTCGTTGTTTTTAAGATGTTCACAAAGTCACACCGTAGCAAAGTTCAAAATTGGGCACGATAAAATTCGCTGGTTGGTGAGCGTAAAGCAAATTGGGACTTCTACAGGGAGGCCCATAAGTAAGGTACCTTTTTAAAATTATTATAGCTCTAAAACTACAAATGGTAAAGAGATTTGGTTAATTCAGAATGAAAGAAGAAATTTCAAAATTTAATATAAGATTATAAATGAAACAAATAAAAATACGAGAAATATATAAAATAGAGTAACTATGGAATACAATATCTTTTAAAGGACCTCCATTATTAGTCAAACAATGGAGTGCTCTTTCAACAGTGCTGTTCATTACTTTCCTTAATGTCTCTGGTTAAATGTTCTTGATCTCTTGAATGATGTTTTCTCAATTGCTGTAAAGTATCAGGCATTTCAATGTAAATATTTTCCTTTAAGATATTTTCCGTATCCCCAGAGAAAGAAATCAGGAACACTTAGATCTGGAGATCGAGGCTGTCACGGTATATCACGAAAACGAAAAATTATTCTGTTCGGAAAAATTCCGTTTCACGTTGGTATCGTTTCTTTCGCTGTATTCCATTTTGGTAATCTCTGTATTGTTATCTCTAATTTTAGGTATCAAAGATTCTTAAATCATCTGTCTATACATGTTTCCATTTACATAAATTGCATCACCATAAGTATCTTCAAAAAAATATGGTTCCAATGACCCTTGAAGACGTGATGCCACATCATACTGTTACGTTAGCTGAGTGAAGTGGACGTTCATGAATTTCTTTTGGATTTTCTAAAGCCCAAAGTCTGCAATTTTGCTAATCAACAAAACCATTGAGATGAAAATGGGTCTCATCAATCCTTATTAGATTCTTTACAATTTTCATTTTTTGCAAGCTGCAGAAATCTATTCGCAAAATCTAATCGCTTTTGGTAATCCATAGGATGGAGTTTTTGAGTTAATTGAATTTTATATGGATGATACTTTAAATCTTTAACCAAAATACGTTGCAGCGAGGTACGTGACATTCTCAGTTGAATTGAACGTCTCCTAGTTGACGTTTTGGGCCGATCAGCAACACTCGTTGCAACAAGCTGAATTGAAGCACCTGTTCGTATGGTCCGTGGCCTGCCACAACGCCACAAATTTCAATACCAGTTTTTATGCACTTCTTCGAAAGACTTCTTTCGATACCATCAATATTCCTGTAATTCCTCTGAACTGCAGTAACCGAACAATTACATCGGATGTGAAGCTCCACTATTTTTGCTCGTTGTTGCATTGCCTAGCGATTCATTTTGGGAGTGGATTTTATGAATTTTTTGGGCAAGATGTTATGATTGTCAGTAGATTTGATACGCTGGTAGAAAACTTTGAAATCTCCTCATTCAATCTACACTAACCAAATCTCTTTACCGTTTGTAGTTTTATAGCTATAATAGTTTTAAAAGGTACCTTACTTATAGGCCGCCCTGTAGATGTGCAACCTGATCAATAGCTGATCATCGATTTCTAAACCTACCCAGTGTGCCTCTAAAAGCATATTTATTTTCTAAGTAAAACGCCAGAGGTTGTGCCATCAGTTTTGGCAGGCAACAAGAGGCAGTTTACCAACAAAATTGGTAGGTAGACCGCCAAAAAAAGTGCCTATAGCGCACTTTTTGTTGGCAGTTTACATTTAATTCCCCGTGGCAAGAGTCTGTGTCTCTGTGTGGACGAGGACTTTTTCTCATCAGAATATTTTATATTGTTGTTTTTATGCTGTCATGTTGGTGGTGTGTTAATGTGTATATTGATGTTGTGTAAATGGAGCAACAAAATTATCTCCTGGCACGACAGCCTGTTGATGTATAATCCTGGCAGCCGTATAACAATCCCTGGTTTGCAGGCACAATCGTGGCAGCCATGGGGGGGGCTGGTGATCAACGGAGAGTACACGCAGGATGCCTACGACCAGACACAGTACGCAGTACCCCTCACTGAGGGCCCTCCTGAAGGGGGAGCTCCCCCATCACTGCGCCCCCCAACTCCAGGAAGAACATTGTTCCTAAGGCCAAGACCAAACGCTACACCCGCTACTCTGCTGCCCCTCCTGCTGAACCGAGTCTGAGGGGAGGTGAGGGTTACAAATAAATTGGTTCAGTTTGAACAAAATTATTTGATTGAAACTTGGTGATTCACGCTGGTTAACTGTAACTGTCGTGCTGCTGTTGTTATTTGCCGGTTGTGTTGGTTTTCTATATATTGGTCGTGATAGTTTTCCATATATTTGTCGTGTTAGTTTTTCATATCTTTGTCGTGTTAGTTTCCCATTTTGTCAGGCTCCCGGTGACAGCGATTATAGTCAGTTATCTTTATAGTGGATCCATTCGTCTCCTCGTTGCTTCGTATATTCTCTTTATTCCGTTTATCTCCTTTCTCTGAGATATGTGTATTCTACTGGTACAGGAAAGCAATGAAACGTTATTCCAGAGGTTGCTTTATTCTCTCCAATCCGTAAGGGTGTCACACACCCAACACAAGCGAGTCAAATGGTAGCGACTGTACGGAACGTAAAGCTACGGGCGACCTTGCTTTATATACTCTGACTTATCTATGGCTCGCGTCCGGTGACCGTGAAGCAGCTACCTTGACCTTGGTCTACTGACAATATATTTGTCGTGTTAGTTTTCTATATATTTGTCGTTTTAATTGTATTTAGCTTTCCTGCTAGCGTTAGTTATCTTTGCTGGTAGCTTTGAGTTCTGATGGTAGGTGAATTCATTTCCCGTGTAAATAAACGTATTTGAGTGTGTTTTAGACCTTTAGTAATTTGTTCTGTAGGGGTTTTGGTCTGCTATATTAAAGTTGTATTTGTGGCTGCTGTTAGCATTATGTATTTTCGGTGATAGCTTGAGCCTGGTAGGTGAATTTATTTTTCTGTGTATTTGATCCTGTTTTCGAACTGTATTAATCGTTTGTTTAGGTATTTTGGTTGCTAGATTAGAAGTGTATTTGTTGGGCCTGTTAAGTGAATGTAATGATAAAATGTTAGAATTTGGTTAATTTGTCGTGCTAGGTTTATTGATGTTTACTGCTAGGTTTTTTGTTTTCGTACGGGCTTTCTATTGCAGTGGTGGTAGGTTAATGTCTATATTCTGTTGATGAATGTATCATATACAGGGTGTCCCACAAAAAAGAGGCCCGAAATTTTAATTTACATAACTTTAAATTTATTGCATATAATTCGGTTCTGTAAAAAATTTTTTTAATACAGCTTTTGTCTATCAATGCTAGAAATTTTATTTAATTATCTTTCATGGTATTCGTACAGTAGCAATTTCACACCGCCTACGGAAAAGCCTTTTTGCGCAAGGGTAAAAGAGCTTAAAATTAGATTTCAGATAACATTTATTTTATTATAACAAATATGATTTAATCCTTTTAATTCATTTATAGTAAAATGATTCGATGATAAAAAATAAAAATTTGGAATTATTTCTCTAAGGCCCATTTCCTTCCACGTGTCTTCCATTCCTATCAAAGCATAATTGAGCTCTCGATCTCATTGCTCTCATGGCTCTCTTGATCATTTCTGGATTATTTTTGAGCACATTTACTTCATGTTTTATTTTTTCACGCAACTGGTTTATGTTTTCCGGAGGCCTGCAGTAGACTTTATTCTTCAAATATCCCCATAGAAAATAGTCGCAGGGAGTTAAATCCGGGGATCTGGGTGGCCATTCAATATTATGACTCAATGCTACAATGCGGGTGCCAAAATGCTCTCTTAACCGTTCTTAACTTTAAAGCTATTGCATATAATTCAGTTCTGTAAAAAATATTTTGTTAATAAACTCACATGTATCAGTGTTACAACTGTCATGACAGACTAACTATGAAAATGGGAGCATTAATGTAAACTGTTCTTTGCTAAGTGATATCAAATAACCACCTTGAAATAACCCTTCATCATGCAGCTAACAACGGAGCAACGAATGTTTGTCGTAACAACCTACGTTCGAACTGGAAGTATTAAACAAGTACAACATTTATTTGCAGAATGCTTTCCAGACAGACGTTCGCCATGCAAGTCTGTAATTCAGAATAATGTCAGGAAATACTAAACATAAGGTACTTGCTTGAATCTTAACAAATGCTGTTCCGGTAGAAGGAAAACTGTGAGAACTGAAGAAAACACTGAAATGGTTCGGACAATAATTCAAGAAAACGAAACCGTATCATGCAGAAAAAATAACTCGCAGTTGTGAAAATCGTCATTTAACCGGATTGTTAAAAGAGATTTAAAATGGTATCCATACAAGATGCATTTAAGACACCAACTCACTGACAATGATTATGTTCGTTGTGAAAATTTCGTAAGATGGTTTCTTCGCAAACCTGATCGATTTATTGATAACATTATTGTTGGCGATGAGGCAGCTTTTTTCATGAATGGCGAAGTTAATAATCATAATGTCAGGAAATATGCGCCACAAAACAACTCACCGGAATGGAACTTTGAAAAAAGTATTTGTCAGGTTAAACTGAGTCTTTAGATTGGCTTATGCGGAAATGGCTCTCTCGTTGGCCCATTGTTTTATGATAATAACCTCACTGGTGTTGCTTATCTGGATTTGATCAACGAAGCAATACTCTCTGAACTCCGCCACATTTATGCAAATCGATTTAACAGGCTCTGGTGGTTTCAGGATGGTGCTCCTGCACATCGTTTACTCGTTGTCAAAGTACGGTTAAGAGAGCTTTTTGGCACCCGCATTGTAGCATTGAGTCATGATATTGAATGGCCACCCAGATCCCCGGATTTAACTCCATGCGACTATTTTCTATGGGGATATTTGAAGAATAAAGTCTACTGCAGGCCTCCGGAAAACATAAACCAGTTGCGTGAAAAAATAAAACATGAAGTAAATTTGCTCAAAAATAATCCAGAAATAATCAAGAGAGCCATGAGAGCAATGAGATTGCGAGCTCAATTATGCTTTGATAGGAATGGAAGACACGTGGAAGGAAATGGGCCTTAGAGAAATAATTCCAAATATTTATTTTTTATCATCGAATCATTTTACTATAAATGAATTAAAAGGATTAAATCATATTTGTTATAATAAAATAAATGTTATCTGAAATCTAATTTTAAGCTCTTTTACCCTTGCGCAAAAAGGCTTTTCCGTAGGCAGTGTGAAATTGCTACTGTACGAATACCATGAGAGATAATTAAATAAAATTTCTAGCAATGATAGACAAAAGCTGTATTAAAAAAAATATTTTTACAGAACCGAATTATATGCAATAGATTTGAAGTTATATAAATTAAAATTTCGGGCCTCTTTTTTGTGGGACACCCAGTATAATGAGATGTTAGAACGTTAATACTGTGTGCCGCTAGGTGTATATATGTTTCGTACTAGGTGAATATATTTTGGCTGTAGATCAATGTAGTTAATGGTGTTTGAATTGTAGGAATTGTTTGTTGATGTGTGTTGTATGATCTATTCAAACTGTAATTAATGTTACTGTTAGCTGTAGTTAACTGCTTACTGATGTGTGTGACTGCCAATTAACGTAAGGAACTGTCAGTTAATGTGCTAGAAGTATACGGTAGTCAATAAGACTAACGTACTGAGGTAACAATGAAACAGAACATCAGTAACGCTGAAAAGAATTTCGGCAACAAACCCGGCAAATGACGCAGTGTTGAGTAGAAGAGGAAAATTTTTAGTGAACTTTCTGGTAAAAAGAGATCACTTGCGGTAATTTTTGCGTATCAATGACTGTTTGGGATACCGTTTGTGGTTTGTTCCCCGTGTGACCTGGATGGGGGGTCTATTTGTGTGGAAATGACTGCAATCCCAGTGTCCACAATTAACTTATATGTTAATTGTGGATGTTTCATGTTTACTAAGACCTTCATTAGTTTTGTCAAGAATTATTCGTAGTTTTACAGTTGTGAGAGTTAGTTGATTTAGTTCAGTTGACTACACTCATCGTGGAATGAGGTAAGTCTCTACCGGTGCCGGTGACTTCAATACCGGCCTTGCTTATGTGTGTAATCTATAGATTTTTATTATATAAATATTATGAAGTGTGCACTCTTATATATGATTATGGAAATTATTTTGAGAATAGGATGCTGGTATTTTAGACAATGTTCTTATAGGTTGCTTATTTTCCTTTAACTTCTATCCCGCTGTTCAAGTGAAAGTTGAGTTTGTGCACTATCCTTCAGAGCTTCTGCCACATTTGCCTGTTTCTGCGGCACAAAACATTCATTCATTGTAATAGGCGTAGGATTTGACTGTGTGCCTTGCTGTCAACTTCTAGTTATGGATCACTGAACTTGACTACTCGGTGGATGCAGGCATCTCTCCTGCAGCGGCGTTCCTTTCAAATCCTTACATCCTTTACTTAAGGTAATGATTTTGATCATGATTTTGGCAATGCTGTTGCTTACATCTTGATATGAGCGCCTGCTCCAGTAATCAACATTAATGCTGTGGTTTTCAAACATTACACTTTCGAGTCTTTATCAATCTAAGCAAACGTGAATGGTATGTAGATTCTAAAAAGAAAATAAGCTAGGATTGAGGTGTCCATGTAGTGCTTAAATGTTTGAAGTCACTCTACTTACGAAATAGGAATCGTGGCTCAGGTCGTGGCAACCAAGTGAAAGGGTAACTTTCAGGATAACTGTTAATTAAGTAGTAGATTAATCCTTTACAAGTGCGGTGCAATTCCAGTTGTGTCAATTTATAGTCCGGTATATTTCCAGTTGAATACCAATCTGTTGTCCAGTACATTTTCAGCTAGGTAGTAAATTATAATCTGGTATGGTACTAGCTAGGTCTTGTATTATAGTCCGGTTTAGTTCTAGCTAGGTGCCAAGTTATAGTCAGGTACGGTTCTGCTTAGTGACCAAATATATATTTTTTGTTTAGCTTAAGCAGTATTGATGAGGATGAAATGGCTGTAGATGTGTAGAGACTCGGAAATATCGTAATTAATTTAGAATGATCTTAGATTCGATACAAAATATAATGTATTTTAGTAATATTTTTGGAGTTAATTTTTATACTTTTCATGTCATTTGAAACTAGTATTTTAAAGTTAAAAATTTAATCGTAGTTCCAACTCCAAATTGTCACCCTCGTTTATAGAACACCATAGTCAACCACGAGCCTATAGGCTAAGTGCCCGTCAGTTCCTTCTCCACCGTTACCCAGTGTACAGTAATTTTATTCGAGCTTTCAGTCTCTCTGATGGGTAAGTTTCTATTTACAATGTGTTAGAGAGTTTTGCATTTCACACACGTACCAGATATTCTTTGAACTTGTCTTTTTGCTGAGCCTAGATGTTCCCCTGCAGGTTTAAGATTTCCTTTTTGAAGCAGTTTTGATACCATGTGTATTTAACAGATTGTATGGAAAATATCCAATTTCATTGTGCTTATGTTTTCATTCAAACGATTTAAATTGTGTTTGAAGTGTTCGTGCTTTGATTCGTGTTACTCTGAGATTTATAATTAATCCCAATATAGAACATTTCGAATAATAACTATTGCATCAGCTATGAAATTCATTGTCTAATTTCGTCTCACTCAAGTCTCTACGTTCGAGCATTTTATGACAAGTATACCGAAAGATCGACCACCTATTTTGATACGGTTATTAAATTTCATAGCCTCGGGTAGAAGCTGCCTATCGATATCTCGTTTTGTGTTCTCTGTAGCAGCCAGCTAATTACAGAGTGTTACCTCGTGTTACCTTGAAATGTTACCTTGTGCTATTGATTTTTCTTGCTAAATTCTGTATTTATTTTGAGTTACTTATTGGTCTTTATCCCGGCAAGTTTCAGTTTCGGTTTCAGGTTCAGTTCAGTTTCAGTTCCAGTCCCAGTCTACGAATTTCTCACTTTCGATCCTTGATCTTGGCTTTAACTTCTGCTGATTTTGATCGTGTCAAATAATAAATCTGCAAACTACGAAGCCGATCGTATCACTTCCCTGGAAGAACATCACCCACAAAATACTCACAACAGAAAAATAACGCGTTCCATAAACTCGTGATTCTAAAGTCGTGACCCTAAAGATGAATGTAATTGGTGTTTGAATTGTAGTAAATGATTGTTGATGTGAGTTGGTATGATCTATTCAAACTGTAAATAATGTTACTGTTAACTGTAGTTAACTGCGCTGTTGGCTAGAGAGTTTTGCTGGTAGTTTGATATGTTGTGGGCTAGATTGTTGAAAGTGAAGGAAGATTAGGCAAAGTCGAATGTAGGCTAGACTTGTAGAAGGTGATGGACGGAGTTAGACGGCAGATTAAAGATTGTCATGAAAGGATGGATGTGAATGATGATACGTTAATTCGTAGGATGACTTGAAAGTTTAAAATATCCTTGCGTTTTTGATTGACGTGTGTTGTTTGGTATTTTTAGGAGGTGGGACTTGAGAAGCCTGTCGTTGAGAGCCCTGCAGGCATGAGCACATGAACGGGAGGAGGCAGCAGGACCATGGCTGGCACGAGGAGCACGAAGCAGACGAGAGCTAAATTAATGTTCTCGCTATTTTTGTACTGAAATATCATTACGTAGGGGAAGCCGAGCGGGGTGAAATAAAATACCTACTCGGTTCCGGCGTTAGGTGGAAAATTTGTATTGATTACTATTGTTCATTTTATTTGCATGCATATGACTACGGTTGAACCGAGTGGGGTGAAAGAAAAGTCCTACTCGGGCTCGTACTTGAGTTAATCTAGAGTTTGGGTATCGATGTTGTAGTGTTTGTACCGTCGGCAGTAGGTAATGGGTTAATGTGTACACCTACATGGGGGGGCCGACGAGAAGGAGCATGTCCAGGAAGCAGAGACCTGATACACGCTAGACCACGGTGAGTGCAGTAGAAAGGTTAACAAGATAGGCAATTCTAAGAAATTTGTAATTTTACCTTTGAATAAAAAGTGACTGGTTTGAGATGTTTTATTCATAAAATCCTTTGCGAATGTGTAGGATATGTTTGTTGAGTTCTCTATATTTACCTCCTACCATATTAGGTGCAGCTCATAACTAGGTTAATTCAGTACCTAACTAAGAAGCAAGTTAGTTAGGAGTTCCTCCTCTCATCTCAGTTAGGAGCTGCTCCTAGCTGAGTTCGGCGCAGTTCCCAACTCTCATCTAAACAGAGTTCGGCGCAGTTCCGAACTCAGTTAGGAACAGTTCCTAAAGCACAGGAGCAGTTCCTCACTCCTGCTCTTCTAAAGTTGTGCTGTTCCTAATTAAGTTAAGAATAGCTCCTAATTAATCAATAGAAATCAACACAACCTCAATGAATTCCAGACAACTTAACACAAAAATGGTACATAGACGAGATCAAGAAAAAAGACCTTGGATTGAAAATAGTGGTACAAGACACGGATTCACAACAAGTGAACAATTTAATAATGAAAGACAGACAATCTAGTAGGCACAAAAATACACTTTCTACAACACGATCATAATATAAAACTACCTAAACATTCGACCACATATTCCAGACAAGGCTCCAAAAAACCCAGGCAAGAGAAATGACACATAGGACCGGCAGACTCACAGTGATACAGCATAATGTTCTAAACTGGAATAATAACAAAATAGCCTTATCTAATATTTACAACAGACTGGACCCTGATATAATTCTGATTAACGAACACTCTGTAACCGATGGCACAATCAAGATTTTTTATTAAAACACCTTTTCAATAAATAAAAGGGGAGAGAGGAACGCAGGGTAGCCTTAGCAATTAAAAATAACATCCCATATAGATTAGATGACAATTATGAATCTGACATGCTTTCCATTACAGTTGAATCAATTCATGGGCAAATTTCAATAGCTACAACATATATACCATCAAGAACCAATTACATAAAAACATAGATTTCAACCGATTACCAAGGAAAAATCATCGTTTATTCGCTAGGAGATCTCAATGCTAAACATCCAGTACTCGCAAACAACTACTCAAATCCCAGAGGAATAGGCTTAAACAGACTGATTGCACAGGGCAAATGTTCATGCATAGGGCCCAACTTTCCCACCTACGTATCAAGGAACGCTGCTACAAATCCAGACCTAGTTCTTGTTAATAATAAAGCTCACCTTAACATAGTACTTCAACCAGGCCCAGGCACTCCATCAGATCACATTCAATTATAGCTGTAATATCATCAAACCCTATACAAATTCCGATCAGACCCAAGAAATCATTTCATTTTGCTGACTGGAGAAAATGCAAAAATCATTCAGCTAACATGCAATTACCAACAAACCCAAATCCCGATTTGGAAGAAATTGACGAATATCTGGAAGCATGAACGAAAAGAATACAAGAGGCCACAGAAATTGCAGTTCCAACAATAAAATTTAGAACAATTCCAGGAGTGCGACAAACACATGAAATCAGAACCGAGCAAATTCAACTAAATAACACAATAAAATATGCCTCCATCTGTAGACTCAGTCCAGAACTAAGCAAAAAATCCAAAGCATACGTAAAGAAATAAACCATATATACAAAATTGCTCACAGTCAAACCTGGAATACAATTGTCCGAAAGCTAGAACTGGAAGCAGATCCCAACAAATTTTTCTCAACTATAAAAAGAATGAGTGGAAACAACAATAAACAATCAACACCATACATCAAACATGAAAATAAACAACTAGACACCCCAGCAGAAAAAGAGCCACACTTCAGACGTCACTGGCAGCAAATCTACACAGATGAAGACAATGACAACTTCGATGACGACCACATAGAATCTATAAAAACATACATTGCAGAAAACTACAGGACAACAATACCATATGACACAGGGGACCTCAATAGATTTGATAGAATCAATTTCCCGTAAATCACAATCGAAGAATTTAATAGAACACTTACACGTTTCAAACAGAGAGCACAGGGACCAACGGGAATAACAACGCTTCAATTGAAACACCTACCGGACAATATGGAGCAATACTTAATCTACATATTCAATCAATCAATTTCAGCCGGTTATTTTCTAGATAAACTAAAACTAGCCATCATGATCTTCTTACCAAAGCCAAATACCTCACAGCACCAGGTACAAAACTACAGAGCTATATCTCTCCTCGATGTACAAGGTAAATTACTTGACAAAATTCTCAATAATAGATTATACGAGCAACTAATAGTTCAAGAAAAACTTCATCAAAAACAGCACGGATTCCGACGCAGTTGGGAAACTTATACAGCTTTACCTACTCTACATGAAACAATAGCCATACATTTATCAAACAAACAAAGTTGATCTAGTAATGAGGGACATTTCAAAAGCTTTCGAGAAAGTATGGACTATAGGACTTAAATACAAACTACTTCAGCTAAATTTGCCACAATATTTACCAGAACACTGTGTGATTTCTTAACACGTTGCCTCCGATTGCCTGATTGGTGTAAAACTTCACTTTGTACGCGTGGTCACTAGAAGGATCTGAAAAAATTACAGAACCTAATCTAAGTGGTACACATACGTACCACTTCGGAGTCAACGTGTTAACAGACAGAACAGCAAAAATCAGAATAAGCAATTTTATTGGTCCACAGTTCGAATTACATACAGGAGTCCCTCAGGGTTCATGTTTATCACCAACATTATTTGCATATTACACCCATGACCTCCCTCATCCCCTACCAAATACCGACTACATATGTTTTGCAGATGACATTACCCAAATTATTTCAGTTCCAAAGAATCATCATTACCTGGCCCACAATACTAACTTAGCCATTCAACAAATAAATGAATTCGAAAATAAATGGAAAATCAGAACAAATACAAGAAATTTCACAATAGTACCAATAAGTAGGCACAACGAAGGGGAAATAGTAGTGGATGATACCTATTATCCTTACACGGGCATGGGCAAAGTACTTAGTCTGAATATTAAAACAACGGGATATAATAGCCACGTGAAAGCCAGAGAGCATATAGCAAGAAATAATCTACAAAAACTATATAAATTTTTTAACCTGTCGGAAAAAAATCAAATTATATATGACAATAGTACGATCAGCCCTCCTCTATCCGATTATTCCATTGCACACCCTGTCAAAATCTGCCCTCATCAAACTGTAACGAATTCAAAATAAAGCCTTAAGATTCATTACGGGATCCCTATGGTCAGATTTCATAACATCAGAATCACTACATAGACGATACAAAATAACACCTATCAATATTGTACTACACAAACAAGCAAAACAGATTTGGTCAAATATAGAACAACTAGAACCACAGCTATAGGTACACTGCCCTTCATTGCCTCCAGACCGAATAAACCACCAACATAACCAATTTATAAGCTCAAAATTATTCGCAAAAGCCACGGAACCTGCGCCGTTATACGAATAAATTGTCACAAAGAAACAAATATACAGCACAAATGCAATCACTGGACCCTGCCTCCTCTCCTCAGGAGGGAGGTAGGACGTAGATGATACGGTCGAGCGTGCAGCGTTGTTACTTGATCTGGGGTTCCAACGTGGGTAAGGCGCTCGGCCGTAACAGGGTGGGCAGTTGGGACCCCAGGGACTCAACTGCACTGCTCCAAACAATACAGTATGCTACTCTCAAAATCCTAAAATAAAACTACCACACATATATAATCAACATTATAATATCAGCCTACAAAGCTCTGAGGAGTCTAAAACCAATTAAACACAAAATAGACCTATAACAGACTGTTACCAGCTGAACGTGCATGTGTAGCATGCCTATTTTTCATCTCCTACTATCTGTTTCAATTTCTCCTTCTCTGTTCTTAGTCACACTGTGACAAAATCTTAATTTTCCTCGCTTCTCTTGTTGGTATCGCCACCACCACCACCTTAATGAATACAAATATTCCGCCCCACGACGAATTCGAGTAGTTTTTTCTTTCACCCCATCCTTACTCGTACTCACATGCATACAAATAAAAGCAACTATAAAAATCAATACAAGTTTTCGACCTAACACAACCTTTCATGCCAATCCTCAATCTGCCGTATAACTACGTTTATCATCTACAATTTTAGCCCATCTTCGTACGCCTTTGCCTAGTCTTCGTGTATCAGGTTTCTGCTTCATGGACATATTGCTTCTCGTCCCCCGCACCATGTAGGTTTACACATTAACCCATTAATACTGCCGACGGTATACAACATTACAACATTTAAGCACGTTACTCCAACACACAATACATATACATAGATACACAAAATCTAGATTAATACAAGTACGAGACCGAGTAGGTCTTTTCTTTCACCCCACTCGGCTTCCGCTACGTATTGACACTTCAATACGAAAAAAGCAGTAACATTAATGTAGCTCTCGTTCGCGTCGGGGTCCAGGTGCCTTTCATGGTCCTGCTGCCCTCCATCTTCCTGCTGCATCCCCACATTCATGTGATCACGCCTGCAACGCTCTCAACGACGGCCTTTAAAAGTCCCACCTCCTGAAAAAAACAATACACACTTCAATCAAAAACGCAAGGTCATTTCAAACTTTCAAGTCATCCTACTAACTAACGTATCATCATTCACACACAACCTTTCATGCCAATCCTCAATCTGCCGTTTAACTTCGTCCATCACCTTCTACAATTCTAGCCCACATTCGTACGCCTTTGCCAAGTCTTCCTTCACTTTCAACGATCTAGCCCACAATATATCAAACTACCAGGAAAACTAGCTTTAACCAACAGCGCAGTTAATTACAGTTAACAGTAACTTTAATTATCTTTTGAATAGATCATACACATCAACAAACAATTACCACAATTCAAACACCATCAATTACATTCATCTACAGCCAAAATGCATTCACCTAGTACGAAACAAATATACACCAACCGGCACACATTATTAACGTTCCAACGTATCATATACATTCACCTACAGAAAATAGACATTAACCTACCACCACAACTATAGAACGCCCGTACGAAAACCAAACACCTAGTAGATAACATCAATAAACCTAGCACGACAAATTAACCAAATTCTAACATCTTATCGCTTAAATTCCCTTAACAGGCACAAAAAATACACTTCTAATCTAGCAAACCAAAATACCTAAACAAACGATTAATACAGTTCGAAAACAGGATCAAATACACGAAAAATAAATTCACCTACCTGGCTCAAGCTATCACCGAAAATACATAATGCTAACAGCAGCCACAAATACAATTCTAATATAGCAGACCAAAACCCCTACAGAACAAATTACTAAAGATCTAAAACACACTCAAATACATTCATCTACACGGGAAATAAAGTCACCTACCAGCAGAACTCAGAGCTACCAGCAAAGCTAACTATCGCTAGCAGCAAAGCTATATACAATTAACACGACATATATATGAAAAACTAACACGACCAATATATAGAAAACTAACACGGCCAATGTATAGATAACTAACACGACAAATACATGGAAAACTAACACGACAAATGTTTAAAA
This sequence comes from Trinorchestia longiramus, assembly GCA_006783055.1. Taxonomy (NCBI): domain Eukaryota; kingdom Metazoa; phylum Arthropoda; class Malacostraca; order Amphipoda; family Talitridae; genus Trinorchestia; species Trinorchestia longiramus. The sequence goes on from VCRD01004111.1 coordinate 27,767, forward strand.
AAAAATAACACAACAAATATATAAAAACTAACACGACATATATATAAAAAAACTAACACGACAAATATATAGAAAACTAACACGACTAATATAGACACCGAACAGGACAAATATATAATTAACAGGCAAATAAAATCAAGCTAAGAGGCAACTACAAACAAAACAACAAACAACTTTATTTCCAATCAGGTACACAGTACATAGACATTAGTACATTGGTTTTTCAAATGCTTAAGGTTAACATTCTTAGAGTAAGGGTGATGGTGAGCTCCATGCGACGATCCCGGGATGTGTCCATGGGCGGGGAGTTGAGGGCTTACCGATAAGTGCGAGCTCACGGTGCGAAACGAGAAACAGCTCGTATTCATGGCCGGGTTTCGAACCTGCGGTCTGTCTGCCCAAAGCAGAGACCTGATACTTAACACAGGCCGCAGACCACTCGACCACGGTGGCTGCTAACTAAAGCAAAACCAACACGACAAATAACTACAGTTCTAATATAGCTAACCAAGAAACCTACTGCAAAGCTTACCGAAATCTTAAAGTAGGCTAAGCTTAAAAAATATCTATGCACTTCAAAAACAGACCAAATCATTCAACTTCAATGAGAAAATAAATCAATAAACTTACACGACTAATAAATACACCTTGATTATCAAATCTATTCAGCCACAACAACCTCATATGCAGTTTAAGCTTCACACCCCTAAATATGCTTAGAAGACAAATACATATACTGCAAAGATAGAAACTAGGAATAACGTCCATAACTAAATAATTCGTCCACTTACACCAAAATTAAACACACTTTCGGACAAGTAAAACTAAATAGCGTTCATAAATACGAACAATAACTACACTTCAAAACTAGTAGCACAATTAAATGTTGTCCCAAGATACGAATATATGCAGTTCACATCAGCAACTTATATCTATTTCAAAAATACCTTCTATCAAACTACCATTAACTATATATACATTTCCTACATACCAACAATAAAAACCGCTTCAAAATAGCCAACAGAATGCTCTTCAAATACACGAAAAATAACTCAACTTCAAACCAACTCACTTCAACAAATCCTCGTTAAACTTTTGTTGCCAAACAAAGGTCAAATCATAACACATTCTAGCCGCTAGTTCATTTCTCAAATCAAACTCAACAAAAACACTGCCCAAGTCTTACCTGCATCACGAGGGTGAGAGCAAAGTCCCTTCATCACACCTGAGAGCCTTTGTCAGGGAAGCCCTCACGATGTCTTGATGTTGCATCGCCTTCAGCTTCCACGACCCTTCTCCAGCAACAGTGCCTCTCTGAAATACAACGCCCAGTTCATTTCAGCCTTCTAAATTTAATATCACAACGCTTAAAAGCAACATTGGTTCATGTTTTCTTAAGCATAGGTAGGTTATGAATGTATTGTATATGATAATTCTTGCTAGAAGGCAAAAAAAACTCTATAACAGAAATTATAGCTAGAAAGGAAATAAAATCACGAAATAACAATGCTGCTTAGAGGGGACACCTGATTCCAAACTATAACGTTTAGCAAATGGAGGAAACATTTGCAGGTATATATTTAGTTTACCAAGACATGAAAAAACTTGCTACTAGAACCCACATTCATACTGCAGGGAAAAACTTTGCTAATAAACATACAAATATTATCTCTAGGATTTATTATTGATGTCAGGACAACAATTTTACCTAAAACAGTAGAAACTCGCTAAAATAAAATCATCTAAAGAAGAATAAACTTGCTGAAGTTTATATTTTAGCTACAAAGGAACAAATTTTACTCTAAAATATAAATTAGAACTAAGGGAGGGAAAATTCGGGAACAATACAATTCAAAATCAAGTAAGAGAGGAAAACTTTCTATAATAAAAATACTTCTTAGAGAGGAAAAACCTGCTGCTAACATTTCAATGACGCAAAGCCTCAATGACAAATTGGGTGACATCAAAGTAATGATAATAACAGAAAACATTGACATTTATGCATATCTGAGACATGGTTTGATCCAAGAATTCAAAACTCACATTTGAATATCCCAGCCTATTCACTTTACCGAAACGATGGCAAAAAAAACAATAGAGGTAGCGGATCTTGCATTTACATCAAACAAGTCTACACAACATCACAGATTTTAGAAAAAGAAATGTGTGAGGGTATAGAAATGGTACGGCTTAACGTGCAGGTAAAAAAGTACAAATCTTTCATTATTGGCACCATCTACAGACACCCATCTGCTTATTTACAATCATCTTTAGAGTTTATTCAGAAAACTCTTAGAACAATTTCAGAAATCAAAGAATTCTTCTATGCTTTCGGCGATTTCAACGTAGACCTAACTAATAAAAGTAATAAGCTAACCAAAATGCTAAACAGAATTAATCCATCGCAAATGGTCCAAGAACCAACTCGCATAACAAAAACTTCCAAAACTTTATTAGATCTAGCAACTACTAATAATCCTGAAGCAATAATCAGCACTGAAATATCACCTTCCGTATCCGACCATCACGCGGTAGAATGTTTAATTAATGTAGCAAAAGAGAAACCGAAATACTGCTTAATTACCTACCGTATGAAGACTCTATACACACCAGAACTATTCCAAGAAAAACTATGGGATAGGAGGAATGAATTTCAAAGTATGGAACTCACCGATGATGTTGACAGTCAAGTCTCAATTTTCAATGAGAATTTCTTAGGAGCCTTAAACGAATGTGCACCATACACCACAAGGAGAGTTAAACTAAAGCCTACTGCCTGGATAACAGATGAAATAAAACAAGTGTGCAAAGTGAAAAAAAATTACTGATACGAATTTAAAAGTAACAAATCGAACAACTCTCTACGAGACCGTTATAAACATCATGCAATGGCTCTCCGCAAAAAAATTAGCGAAACAAAACGAAAGCACTTCTAAAAGGAACTACAAACAGCAAAGAAAAATCCAAAACGAACCTGGGAAATCATTAAAGAAATAGCACAGTACAAAGACATAAAAGAAGAGAAAAAATTCGAAAATCCATTGGAAACAGCCACTAATTTCAATACTTTCTTCTCTGAAGTCGGAGCAAAAGTCTTCGATGAAGTATCCAAATTTACTACACATAAACCTGTTGATGTTGGCCTTAATCCTGCTCAATTACTAAATACAACTAACATATGGAAACCAAATCCAGTTAGTCTACAGGAAATACGCAGAATCTTGTATTCACTGAAAAATACTAAGGCAGTTGGACATGACAACATAAGCCTTCAATACATCAAAGACAGTTTCAATTTTACAGCATCATTGCTTCATTTGATAATCAATACTTCTATTGCGACAAACAAATTCCCGGATCAGTGGAAACATTCCATAATCAAACCGCTGCATAAAGCAGATGACATCAATACTGAATCAAATTATAGGCCAATTAGCCTTCTACCAGTCTTATCCAAAATATTAGAAAAAGTAATATCTAACCAACTCTCAACACATTTGGACAAATCTAACTTACTTCATCCAAACCAGTATGCTTACAGAAAATATACCAGCACTCAAGATGCGCTGCTTAACATCACAGAGAAAATATACAGTGACATTGACACTAAGAAAGTCACTCTCTTGCTTTTGCTTGATCTCTCCAAAGCTTTCGACAGTGTTGAACATAAACGGCTTCTGCAGAAAATCTCTAACTTCAGAGCTATCTCGCAAACCGCTCTCACGCAGTCCAACTAGAAAACACAATTTCATCACCCATACAAAACGATTTCGGCGTTCCACAAGGTTCTATTCTCGGTCCACTTATGTTCTCGATTTTTAACAATGATTATCTAGGACTTAAGCGTGTCCCGTAGGATAAATGATGAGGTCGTTGGAAGTTGGCTTTATTAAACGCCGTGATCTGAGAACAAATCACAAATTAAGTTTACAGAACTAATTATTTAACTTAAAATTAAATACTTTGACATAGTACTGGCATCTGAAATGGCAGACATGATTATCTCTTCAATGTGCATACACTAGAATGTAGCTAATTTCCTTTTGCAACAGTACCAGCATAAATATAATTCCTTTAGAAAGGGAAGCATCTAGATAACTGACGGTGCAGGTATAAATAACTCAAGGTTTACCAACCTCAGTGTTAAAACATATAACTGCTGCAATTCAGCATCACAAAAGAAAAAAGAAATGGCTACCCGTATTTAGCAACAGGCACTGTTTGTTGTGCAAAAAATCATACACTTGAGCACACTGAATTAAAAACATAAAAATTGTGTGAGGAACTTTCTTTCCAATGTTGGGTGGTCTGAAAACCTTTTATACCTACATTGAACACATTATATCTTGTACATCACATTTAACTGTCTGAGTGTCTCTACACAAATGGAATTGCCTTGCAAACTTCTTACTCAAAAATATAGTAAACTACTATGATTGACATATCAAAGCACGGGTATTGCTTATGAATTCTGCTGTAGACCAGAAATCATTTGTCTACACTAGACACTGTTACACAGAAAAATCATACACTTAGGGCACACTCAATAAAGGACACAAAATTGTCTAAGGAACTTTTCTTCCTGATGTAGAAAAATCAGATACTTAAAAATACTCAATAAAGCACACAACATTGTCTAAGGAACTTTTCTTCCTAATGTTGAGTGGTGTGAAAACCTTTTGCAACTACATTGAACACATAGTAATGCTGCTGTAGCCCAGAAACATTTCCTACATTCTACACTGAATGTTCCATTTCTTGTGAATGGGTACCAGTTAAATCAATGAATTGACTATGCATGTAGAATGCATTTTGGTATCTTACTGTATGACCAGGACTCTATTGAGCAAGAAAGAATGGACATTTAATTCATCACAAACACACTGATGAGATAACTTCCTGGCTCAATGAAATGCATATATACTGACACTTGTCAGTATCACACATAAATTCTACAGCTATACTTGTGCTAGAAAGCTGGTGATTGAGCATGAAGGACTAAACACATTTTATCGATCCCAAACTTGGATGAGATAACTTCTTAGCTCCCATGAAATACATATACTGATACTTGTCAGTATCCCACATAGATTCTGTAGTTATAACTGGCGACAGAATATTATGTTAAATGACTCTAGCCCCCTGAGCATTCCTAATGTTACATATGGATATCACGGTTGGCCTCCTGTCTGCATAGGCTATGACTGCATTTTTACAGTTATGATAATACACAATTGGCATAATGCTGATATCGACATACTTATAGAGTTAAGTATACTCACGATCACGTTTTACACTTTACACAATATCTTACATTTATGATTTGGTGTGGGCTTAACATTGTTTTTGAGAACGATATTGAATACGTGTTCCTTTGATGGTTGGCGGGAAGGACCAAGCGACGCCTGGCGGCGCGCTGGGGCTAAAGCGTCTCGATATTGCCAGCCAGCGACTATCCCTCTGTCCCTTTTTCCTCTAATACAAATTCCAATTTATTTACATTTATTATATATCCTGACCTGTCAGGACAATGATTTTCCATCCATGCCGTCAAACACGAGAATTTCTATGTACGCAGATGACGTGCAAATTGCAATGACAAGTGCACCGACGAAACTATCTCAGACAAAATCAAATGCTGAAATACTTTTAAAACACGTAAAATCATGGTACAACCAAAATGGTCACAAACTTAACGCAAGCAAGACAGTGCATCGTTTTTGGTTCCAAGAACACGATAAAAAAGCTCCCGAATTTAACTTTAACGTTAGGAAATGACATTATTGAACCAGTAGGAAAAGTAAAAAATTTAGGCGTCTGGTTTCATCAAAACATGTCTTTCACATCCCACGTGGAGAAAACATGCAGCAAAATTAACGGTACATTGATGTTCCTTCACCGCGTGAAGAACATGCTTGACGAAAAAACAAGATTAGTAGCTATCCAATCTTTGGTGTTATCCCGCTTTGACTACTGTGACTTGGTCTGGGGAGATATACCTAAAGGTCTTCAAAAAGAGCTGCAGAAATGTATGAGTTTTGCTGCTAAAGTAGTATGCAAAGGAAATTTCAGAAAGAACGATCATGCAACACCTCTCATGGAAAAGCTTAACTGGACCCCGATAGAACAATGACTAATCATTCACAAGGTCAAATACGTATTTTCCTCTCTATATCGCCCTCAAAGTTCAGCCAACGTTGTTAAATTCTATCCACCCACTACCAAGGGTGTGAAACCTGATTGACGACACGATGTTAACATCATTTTCCGCTCGTCCGATGCTGGACAAAGGGCTCTTTCAATTTCAGGTGCGTTGCTCTGGAATAAACTGCCCACGCATATGAAGAAAATCCAATCAATTAAAAATTTCATAAAAAAAACGTTACACAACATTTTTGCATATCAAAGTAGCAAACAAAAACAGAAATCTTAGCTCCTATGCATGATTAAACAAAATTAACTTAGTAACGACACATGCTCCA
>VCRD01004112.1:27064-41419 GCA_006783055.1 Trinorchestia longiramus
GAGTGCTGGTTGAATGAAATTGTCGTCGTTATCGACAAAATTTCCGATTCAAACTAAAAAGAATGACTTCTACCTAAACTTGCGGTTATACTTTAGTCTCTATCTCTATTATATTAAATAGTTTACTTTACTTCTGTTTATATATTGATTTTATTTCGTGATTTACTTCTTTTAAGCCCCTACTTCTATTTTACTTATTCATCATTATTACAAACTGCATTAATGGAGATGAGGAACAATTATCTCTATGATTTTATAATACATGATTTTATAATTCATGATCTTTGACGGATCATTGTAATATTACCTGAAAAAGTCCACGACATTAATTGTTATTAATGATTTTTTTCTGTATATTAGAATTCCTTGGAATTGGCACTCGCTGGCCAAGCTTTATATATTTATTCATTTTTTTTTCTTTTTTAACTGCTTTAAGAAATTTATATTGTTTTCCTTTTACGTCTAGCGTGTCTATGAATTGTTTGTGGCTACTTGGGTGATATTAACCGGCAAATACAGAATCCCATGGGTGCCGGTTCAAAAGACTTCTACTGTATAGATATTCATTTGTTGTTGCATCGTAATACTGACGTATGATTCGTCACAAAACCACAATACTGACGTAATGATCTGTCATAATACAACAATACTGACATATGATCCGTCATAATACAACAATACTGACATATGATCCGTCATAATATCACAATACTGACGTAATGATCAGTCATAATACCACAATACTGACATATGATCCGTCATAATATCACAATACTGACGTAATGATCAGTCATAATACCACAATACTGACATATGATCCGTCATGGAACTTGGGTAGCAACCCAAGAATGGGCCAAATCTTGCTTGTTTCTATTGCCTTATTCTATTTTATAACAGACTCGCCATCGCGTCCTAAATACTTCCAGTTCTTCGGAGGCAGTAAGGAATTATTTCTTCTGTTTCTCCCTTGTTACCGCTGTTGTTACCGCTGTTGTTACCGCTGTTGTTACCGCTGTTGTTACCGCTGTTGTTACCGCTGTTGTTACCGCTGTTGTTACCACAATTATCCTCCTGTGTTACCGCTGTCTTCACTGTTACTTTCCAAATTGTTTTCCTCGTTGACGTTCCTTTGTTCTTCCTTGTCTCTCTTTACGCAGTTGTTTTCCCTGTAATTTCCCCACTCTGTTTCCCTGTTATTTTTCCTTTGCTTTTCCTTATTTGCTTTCCGTGTAACTTTTTCTGTTGCTTTTCATATTGCTTTAACCCTTTCAATCCTGTTGGGACATATACGTACATATGTCCCAACAGAGAGGAAAAGCCGGATTGAAAGGGTTAATTGTCGTATTTCTTGTTGTTTTTCCTTTCACTTCTCCTGTTGTTTTCCCTGTAACTTTTCCTGTTGCTTTCCCTGTCGTTTCCCCTGTCGTTTTTTCTTCCATTTCTCCCCACAGTTTCCCCCATTCCACTCTGTTCCAATCTCGACCTTTGTAGAAAGTTGTGCAATTTTTCCTGTGCCTCAGTTGCAGAAGAGGAAAATTTTTCCATAGGAGCAGAACTTTATTTATATTTCCTTCGTTTTTTGTTCTTTGTTCTTAGTTTATTTCAAATCTATGAAACTTTAGTTGAAGTAGTGGCTGTATCCATGCAGAAAATAGATTTCTTATGAAGAAAATAGTTTTCTTCAGCATTGAAGAGTTTGTCAATCATAGAAGGAACCATGAACATTTTCAGCTGCTGCATTGGTCATAAAATAGAACAGCTTTTTTCCCGCTAAAGATCTGTGCTTTGTTTTGCTCAGTGCTCGTTGTAATGGAGGTGATAGTTATGTATCACTGTTAATTACTTCTCATTACGCACTTGCACGTCATGATTGTGTTTTTCGTACTGGAGGTGATAATTACATATTCCTTTACTACGTCTCATTACGCACTCACAGGTCATGATTCAGTGCTTGTAATGAAGGTGATAATTATATATTCCTTAATGACTTCTCATTACGCCCTCGCAGGTCATGAGCCGCTACAGGACCTGGAGGTGCGTGTTGGTGATTCTGTCAACTACCACCAGAACCGCCTGTGTGCCTGGCTTCCTGGTGTTATTGGTGAGTGCTGGTGTTATTGGTGAGTGCTGGTGTTATTGGTGAGTGCTGGTGTTATTGGTGAGTGCTGGTGTTATTGGTGAGTGCTGGTGATATTGGTGATTGCTGGTGTCACTGGTGAGTGCTGGTGTTATAAGAATAGAATAAGGCAATAGGAACGAGCCGTTTGACCCATTCTTGGTTCCATACCGAAGTCCCATGTCCCATAAGTGTTATTTGTCGTGTTATTAGTGTTATTGGTAAGTGTTGGTGTTATGTTATCGGTGGTATTATTGATATTATTAGTGTTATTGGTGATTGATAGTGATGTTATTGTTGGAAAATATATGATTGGTAAGTGGTGGTTGTAGTGTAACAGGATTGACAGTCTACGCCCGTAACAGAATTCAGGAAGCCCGTAACAGGATTCAGGAAGCCCGTAACAGGATTCAGGAAGCCCGAAACAGAATTCAGGAAGCCCGTAACAGGATTTAGGAAGCCCGTAACAGAATTCACTACATGCGTAAGAGAACTCGTTACGTCCGTAACAGAACTAACAGCAGCATACACTCTACACAATACAGACCGTGTTTCCTAAACGACCTTGGACATCAAGATTTCACGGCCACATGCAGGGATGAATGGAATTTTACAGGAATCCTAGCATTTATTGGTTAATTCGGTGTGCATGTGTGTGGTTTCTTCATTTATTATGGGAAAAGAAGGCTTCATTTGTTGTCCGTTTGTGTTGAGATATCATAGTCTATCAGTACTAATAGTGTCTCTCTTGAGTCGTCTGTCATTTACTTATTTCTTGACGCACTTCGGGTTAGTTTTTGTTTATGCTGCTGCAGCAATTTCTTTATTTCGGTTTGTTTATCTTATCGTTCGCTTAACAGTCATGAAGGTGCAGATATGCCCTTGACGATAGGGTTTTGTTTAATATATTTTAATTGTTCTGTAAGACTGACACTTATAAGGCGCTTGATTTCTTGGGGAAACCAAAAATGGTTGTTGGTTGTCTCGTTCGTTTTGTCGGGATGTAGTACTCAGTGACTACTGCGTTTTGTTCTTTGAGTGCCATGTGGCATTCCTATGTGTGTGCATAATACAGTGTACGTAGGCAATGCAGCGTATGTACATAATACAGTGTACGTAATACAGAGCGGGTAGTTGTCTGGTTAGTTTGTGCTGTATTGTTCTGTGATCTACTTTGGCTTGTTGGTGTGAGACCGTCTGAAGTGACGAAAAAGTCTACATATAATGCAGAGTACTTGCATAATATTCAAGGGAGAACAATAGTCCCAGGAAGACACATTAATTGGCTGACTGGGTGGAAGAGGATGGAGGTTGGGGGAGGCAGGTGGAGGTTGGGGGAGGCAGGTGGAGGTTGGGGGAGGCAGGTGGAGAAGAGGCGTAGCCACATTCCGTCGTGATGTGGAACATATGTTGTTGATATGGGCTGTGTGGTGCTGGGCAATACGCAAGAAACTAGACGAACATAAAAACAAATAAACAGGCAAGCAAGTAAGCAAACAAACAGAAAGCAAGGAAGCGATCACGAGGCGACAAACAAGCGAGCGAGCAAGTAAGGAAGCAAACAAACAAATGAACAAATAAACAAACAAATAAGGAAACGTGCAAATAAAAATAGCAAGTGAATAAATAAGCAAACAAATAAGTTTACATATAAACAAACAAAAAGCAAATGAAAATGCAAGCGAATAAACAAATATTCCTCACATACAGCGCTAATTCCTTCTGATGAAGCTAGTGTTGGAATAAAAATTAAATGAATAAAATTTCATACAAAAAATGAACTCATCAAATCAAATTTTTAAAATTCGATCTTTAATTTGACGCATTCTTCACGTCGTTGCATGAAGGCAGATGAAACTGACTTTAATATCACAAAACTACAGCACCATCAGCTGCAGGCTTGATATGGACTGACATCCTCTAACGCAGTGCTTCCGTGGACTGGTGGCGGTCCGTGATGCTTCTGACTTATCTGATGTGGACGCGTACCCGATAAACCACATCCGATAGTTTGGGAAGAACTGCTCTTGCAAAATACCTAACAGTTTATGAGTCAAAACCAATAACTCGATTATCGGTGCTCTTGCCGTATTAATCAGTGTCATTACAGTTTTGTGCAGAACTATTACTGTATTAATCAGTACTATTACCGTATTGATCAATGGTATTTAGTACTACTAATGTGATAACCATACAACCTTAAATCCTGTGAAATTAAAAGATTTTAAAGTACTTGCTCCTGCGTCTAGCACTTTACATAGACCTACGGATTTTAGAATCTTTATTCATTGTATAACATAAACCAGTTTTGTATTATACGCAATCCGCTTACCTCGTGCAAATAGTATAGGTATTTATAGCTTTTATATGCTGAAATGCTTTTTTATTTGATTTACCGATGACTTGTAATACATTTGATGTTCTCAGATGTTGAAATAACGTTTGCAGTCGAAACGTTCATCTTTTTTCAATTTTTTGTTGTTCTTTTTGAAAATCTATAGTCAATAGAATGCAAAAGTTAGTTGCAAATTATTTTTTTTTAGGAATCGCAGAGTTGATAACATATTCATTGCAACATTTAAATATTTTGATGTTAACCATTTTGAAGTATAATTTTCTTTAAAAGAGTTTTCTTTCAAAAAAATAAGCCTACTTGGATTTTAACGGTAACTATACAAATACAATTTAGCTTTGATTAGGTTGTTAAAAATACAGTTGATTGCAAATTTATGTGAATGGCCATTATTTATTGTTTTACTTACTCTGGGAGCCTTTACGGAATTAATTTCAACATTATATGCAATTTTGCATTATTTCTTCCGTGAATTCTATTTTTTTACTTGTACATATGTTGAATCTACAAAGCTGTACATTTAACGGGTACCACACGCGATCTGTTCTCACTCAACAACTTCAATAACAGGTGTTTTAAAAACTCAATTTAAGTGTTTACTTTACACCAATTACAAAGTTCTTAAAAGCTCAATTTCAATGTATTTTAACGAATTAACTGAAAATAAAAGATATTTGTTTTTATATCTCATTTTGCTTGCCAGACGAGGGCAGCACGAGGGACCTGACGTGTGCGAGGCCAATGCTGGGACGCTACGTCATGGTGCAGATGGTGGGGGTGTCAGGCTCCATGTCCCTCTGTGAAGTACAGGTCTTCTCCACGCAAGGTGAGGTCAACTGTCCTGCACAAATAAATATACATATATATCTAATAAATATATACATATGTATATATATTTATTTGTATATACGAAAGGATGAGAACTCGGCCGAGACTTACGCGATACACACTTGTGTTTATATTGCCTGTAGTATTCACTTGATTATTTTTGGTACTCATGCAAAAGTCTTTAGGTAGAGTGTCTGAACATAGAGAGCGTGAACATTACGAACTTGAGCGAGAATGTGAGTACTCTTACAATGGTGAAGGCATGAACCTAGTCAATGTGGCTGAGCACTTCTCGATTCATTTGGAGACAAGCGTAAAGACTTTTGCGAACGAAAGACCCTCGCCGGCTCCGATGGTGGTTGCGTACGGATAGAGCAGTTGTAAGGCGGAAATCCAGAATTTGTACCATGGTGAACCTATGTGGGCGAGAGCATTCTGCCCTTCCATGGACAGGAATGTTACTGTTTATACTGTAATGCCTGGTACCTGACTGTTCTTCTCATGCTGATGAATCGTCTTATAAAGCATCATATTTTCGCTGGTTCTGGTTGCTACATTTCTTTGAAATAGCAATGCACCACGCCTTAACTTGGACAATCTCACTTTAGAAAGGCCGTAACTTGAATACTGTTACATTAGAAGCGTCGTATCTTTGATACTCTCACTTTAGAAGGGTCGTAACTTTGATACTCTCACCTTAGAAGGGTCGTGACATGGATACTCTCACTTTAGAAGGGTCGTAATTTTAATACCATCATTTTAGAAGCGTTTAAATTTGTATATTCTTTTTGCAGAAGTGTCTAAGGAGCGTTGCCTGGACTCCAGCTTGCTGGGCTCACTTGCTACCTTCAATCGTACCTGCTACCAGTTCCAGGTGAGAGCTACAAACCAACCAAGTCATTCATTCATATTCAACCATATTCGTTCATATACATGCATATTAATTCATATACATGCAAATTTATTCAGATTCATTCAATTCTATTCATTCATTCATTTATTCATTCATATTGATTCACTGAGTTGTATTCCACAGACCCAGCAAGGGGGGACGTACGAAGTTGCCAAGGACAAATGTGCAGCCAGGAAGGCTACCCTCGTGCAGCATATCGCGCCCATCACGCAGGACTTCCTCACTTCAGAGCTGAAGAGGATGGAGTCCAGTATGACCTCGAAACTCCTCTGGATTGGAGTGGAGAAGGAACCAAAGCACACCAGCCGTATTTGGAGGTGGATTGATGGTGAGATTTTGATGGGAGATTGGTGGTGGGAGTTGGATGGTGGATTGATGGTGGGAGTTGGATGGTGGATTGATTGTGAAAGTTGGTTGAGAGATTGATGGTGAGAATTCGATGGTGGATTGATGGTGAAAGTTAAATGGGGTTGATTGATGGTAGCAGTTGGATGGGGGATTAATTGTAATAATTAGATGGGGATTGTTGGCGAGGGTTGGGTGGAGTGTTGATGGTGAGTACAATTTAGATGGAGAGAGCTGGACGGCTAATTAATGGTGACGTATGTCATGAAATTGAACTGTTTTCCTTGTCACATGTGTAGCTATAAGTGTTTTTAGTAAATACCTGCTACATTTTTTAACGATTGGAAGTTGCATGCGAGGCTAAAGTGGAACACTGATCTCCCTGAATATTTTGATAGCTTTTTCAACAGTCCAGATGATGACATCATTCTTGTCTCAAACTGTGAGGTCATGCAATCATTCGTATCCCAGGTTACGAAGTCGAACCATAATTCTTGTCCCAAGTTTCGAGGTCAAATCATAATTCTTGTTCCAAGTTTGGAGGTCAAATCATAATTCTTGTCCCAGGTTGCGAGGTCAAACCATAATTTTTGTCCCAGGTTGCGAGGTCAAACCATAATTCTTGTCCCAGGTTGCGAGTTCAAACCATCATCCTTGCCCGAGGTTGCGAGGTTAAATCCTAATTCTTGTTCCAGGTACTGAGGTCAAGAAGCCACTGTGGGCGAGAGATCAGCCAAACAACTACATCGGTGACCAGAATTGTGTCATGTTAGACGGCTCCAAAAACTGGCGCTGGAACGACATCAAATGTTCCCTCAACTACGTGCACTGGATCTGTCAGTACAGTGAGTGTGCCCAGTCACTGTATGTGTACTGCATCAGTCAGTATGCACTCTTCAATAAATATTTTTAGAAGAGTCATTGCACTATAAGATTATGTTAAATTAATCATTTGTTGATAAAAATTAATTTAAACATAAGGTTGAATGGGTGCAACTATTTGTAGGGCTTCAATCACTGGCGTTTCAAATTTGTAACCGTTTGGTGCGTGAGCAGGTGCTCCATCGTGTGGGAGTCCGGACAAGCGTGAGAACACGACGGTGACGGTGACGAAGGAGGACCTGCAGAGCGAAGGACGTGAGGTCGCCACCTACACGTGTCCTGAGGGTAATAAGGTCATAGGGGACACCAACAGGACGTGTGGGCTGGATGGACTGTGGGCGGGCGAAGCACCGTCTTGCAAGTGTAAGTCTCGAGCGGAAGTTCAGTACGTGTTAAAATTCTCAAAAAAATGCTGATCATTTTACGAAAAGTAATAACCAGTTATAATTTGTAATAACTATAGGAAATAGGTGGTATGTATAAAATGTATTATATAGCTGGGTATTACTTTCGTAAGGTGGAGAATTTTGGCTATTTATCCCTCTGCACCCCTAGTTATTTATCGTTTTAGTGTCACATACATTCATGGATTCACCACCCGTCCACATTGCATACAAACACATCTAATACTTGATAATACTAACCAGTACTAGGGACCACATGATATATTTAACATTTATTTAATTATTGTTTATTTACAGTATATTAATATCTAATTAATTGACACATATCAATCTTAAAATTAACAATTAATACTATTGAACACATACGTTTCGCAAAAACATAAACCATGGTCCACCACCCACGAATTATCACACAATCAATCATAAAATAATAGGATTGAATAAATGCATTATTAATTATATGTGTACATTCACCTTTTTATCAATAATTAACAATTCTTACTTGTACGTTACGATAAACTAGGAATATAATAATAATTATTGTACGTTACGTTAAACTAGGATTATAATATTAATTATTGTACGTTATGTTAAACTAGGAGTATAATGATAATTATTGTACGTTACGTTAAACTAAGAGTATAATAATAATTATTGTACGTTACGTTAAACTAAGAGCATAATAATAATTATTGTACGTTATGTTTAACTAAGAGTATAATAATAGTTATTGTACATTACGTTAAACTAGCAATACAATAATAATTATTATACGTTAAGTTAAACTAGGATTATAATAATTATTGTACGTTGCGTTAAACAAGGAATATAATAATAATAATTTTACGTTACGTTAAACTAGGAATATAATAATAATAATTGTACGTTACGTTAAACTAGAAATACAATAATAAGTATTGTATGTTACGTGCAGACATAGACTGCAGTTCACCAGAGTCAGTAGAGCACGGCAAGGTGGTGCTGCTGGACGGACGCACCACGTACGCTGCACGAGCTCTGTACGCCTGTGCGGAGAACTACACCCTGGATGGGGAGGAGGACACCATCATGTGTGGGGATGACGGGGAGTGGGAGCCAGCTGCTCCCCACTGTCTATGTACGTGATCAGGCATACCTGTTTGTTGATGTGTGTGTACCTGGGCGTTGATGTATGTGCACTATTTGTCATTTTTGTGTAAATTTGAAAAGTCTCGGGATTTTCAAGTGGTAAAAATGAATTTGTGTTGAAGAGTGAATTATCCACGAGACTCTATGCAGTCTCGTAGCACAGTCTCGTTTATACATGCAGTCTCGTAGCACAGTCTCGTTTATACATGCAGTCTCGTAGCCCAGTCTCGTTTATACAAGCAGTCTCGTAGCACAGTCTCGTTTATACAAGCAGTCTCGTAGCACAGTCTCGTTTATACAAGCAGTCTCGTAGCACAGTCTCGTTTATACAAGCAGTCTCGTAGCACAGTCTCGTGTTATGTGTGCAGTCTCGTGGTGCCCTGCACTGGAAGCCCCCCGAGATGGAGGTCTCGAGGTGACCGGCAGGAGAGCTGGAGACACAGCGGTCTTCCTCTGTAACCCCGGCTACACCCTCATAGGGGCTAAGGTGAAGACACTCCTACACCCTCATAGGGGCTAAGGTGGGGACACTCCTACACCCTCATAGGGGCTAAGGTGGGGAGCACTGCTGGTGTTCGAGTCTCCGTTTTATAACACCAAAACATCTGCATCAAGACGACGAGGTCATTACATCCATTTACATTTTGCATTACATTTCTGATGACTCTCTAGAAATACAGAGTGGGCTGGAAGTAAGGGAAGTAAGGTACCTCTGCAGATGCAGGATTGTCGGTTTTACACATCAGTGCTGCTAGCGTAGCAGTGCTACCTACAAGCTGGCACCCACATAGGTACTTTATTTATGACCCACCCTGTATTTCTGCTCAGCATTTCTTCACCGGGTTGATACAAAGAAAAACCCTGCGTGGCCATTTTGTTGAATACAAACATTAACATTGGAATCAATCCCATGATATAATAACACACAATTTGTTGCTTGCTAGCTTGGTCCGTCTGTCTGTCACGTTCTTAAAGATTTAGATAGGAGGAAATTCGGTAGGGTATGCATGTATTGTTTCCTTCAATGTGGAAACTCCTTCTCGAAGCCCGCGTCCACTGGCAAATCAAACGGAAAAATTCAATGAAAAAATGTGAATTTTTTTTACGTGTGGGTCTATTAGTTCTCATAGAGTGACCAGGTTTGATGTCCCACAGACGGTGTCATGCCAGCTGGGAGGGCAGTGGTCGGGGGGACTTCCTACATGCCGCTTCGTGGACTGCGGTATTCCTGATGACTTGGAACACGGGGAGGTGAGATTGCGTGGGTTGGTTTTACGCTCATATCATGTCAGGTGAGCTTGTGTTAGCTCTACGCTCAAAAGTATATCGTGTCAGGGGATGTGTTCATGGGTTTGTTTCCCGTTTATATACTCGTTCTGGTAGGAGAGGGGACATGGGTCAACTTTGCGCTTATGTATATCCTGGCATGGTTTGGTCATGATGGTTAAATTTACTCTTGTATGATAGTCACGTGAGGCTGTATGGGTTACAGTTGTGTATAGATCCACGCTTTTTGTCTTCTCTACAGCAGTGGACTGAAGTCCGAATCCGAACTTTCAAATCTGCAACACTGCTGGAACTTTATTTGATGCTATCTTGCAGAAACCATAAATATTTATTATGGATTTAAGTGACCCCTACTTAAAAATGCCACTAGACTGGTTAAGCTGATCAATCGTATAAGTATTTACCTCAGTGAGCTCGTATTCTAGATACTCTCAATACTGCCAGTTGTGTCCTGAAGCTGATCAGTCGTACAAGTATTTACCTCAGTGAACTTGTATCCTAGATACTCACAACACTGTCAGTTGTGCTTGGGGCTGTATCAGTTGGATAAGTATTTACCTCCATAAGCTTGTATCCAAGATACAATATGTAAGAAACAATACAACATATCATACGTCGTTTACAGATGACGTTGGCAAATGGAACGACGTATCTGGACAGCGTCGCGTACTACGAGTGTGACGCGGACTACTGGCTGGACGGGCCCAAAGAACGTACTTGTCTGAAGGACGGCCGCTGGACGGGTGACGTACCCTTCTGTGTCTGTGAGTGCACGTACCAACAATGTAACGAGCTTGTCTGTTTACACATTGAGTTATGAGAACTTTATCATTATACAGTGGTATCTCAACATACGAGTGTCCTAACTTACGAATTATTTAACATACGAATGGTCATTTGGTTCAGATTTCCGCCCAACATACGAATATTGTTTGGTTCAGTCTATGGGTGGAAATCTGAACCAAATGACCATTCGTATGTTAAATAATTCGTAAGTTAGGACATTTATATGTCGAAGCACTGCTGTAGTTATTCCAAACATACGCGTCTTTTCAACTAGAAAGTGACAGTTAGAATAGCGAGAGCATTGATTTCATTTTCTGTTGAAGGTTTTCAATGAATTTAACTCTATAAAATCTATTTGTAAATTTTCAATGACAATTACTCCGCAGAATAGTGTATTTCCTACCCATTTTAAAGCACGAATGTACACATATGCATTAATCATTCTTCCGTTTTAGTATTTTTTCTAAGATTTAAGACATCCCGTTCACTATTCATCTCCTCATTGTAATATTAATTAAAAATTTATAAAACCCCTTATTTGTAATACAAGTTTCAATAATTTTTGACATGAGCTTTAATATTTTGTTTAAATATTCACTTTTAATGAGTTTTAATATTCATTTGTAAGACGAGTTCTAATTTTGAGTTGCAACACTTACTTTGAAGATGAGTTTTAATATTCATTTATAAAACGAGTTCAAATATCGAGTTTTAACTCTGACCTTCAAGATGAGTTTTGTAATTTATAACTTGCATTTATTTATGTTAAAGTGATCAACTGTGGGGAGCCAGAGATCCCTCACGGGGGGTACGTGACGGGGTACAGCTTTGACGTGGGGGCTGAGGTTCAGTACCATTGTGAGGCTGGACACTACAGCACGGGGGAGATGAGGAGGGTGTGTTCCAGAGACGCCTCGTGGAGTGGGGATGCTCCAAACTGCACATGTGAGTGGGGATGTACCTGTGGTACAAGTGGGGATGTTCCAAACTGCACGTGTGAGTAGGGATGTACCTGTGGTACAAGTGGGGATGCTCCAAACTACCTATGTCAACCCCCGATCACGGTGATATTACTCAACATGTAAAATTATTATTTGGAGGCTTAAATATTTTATTTTTAATTTCTGAATATTCATCTTCCCTGTAGCTTACTCAGCTTTCGTATAGAGTTATTTTAATTCTTCACAATTTGTCAACTTCCAATGCCTAGCTCAAAATGTTATTTATTTTGTCATTTTTTTGATAATTTATTGAAATTATATTCTTTTACACACTTTAGAGTTTTAGTGACAGGTTATAGCATACAGAATGTTTCGATTCCCTCCAACAAACTTTGTCTTTGAGCATAGTCATATCAATTTTTCCGGTCACGTCATTGTGTGCCAAGTAACGAAAAATTACGTTAAGTTACGATAAGTTCCGGTAACTTCAGTAATTCAAAATAAGTTACTTCCGGGGCTTCAAACTTTAACCACTTATTCAAATTTTAATATATGGAAACTATTAGGTTAGCAACTAAGTTTTTAATTTTCTTTAATTGAAATCAAGAAAAACCTTCAGTTACTTAATTACCAACCTAATACTTCTTATTTTCTCTGTCCACAGTCGTGGACTGCGGGCGGGTGTTGCCGCTGGTCAGAGGAGAAGTGAAGTATCTGAACGAGGGAGATGCCAGCTACCTGGGCAGTCAAGTGCAACACGTGTGTAATCTTAATTACAGGCTCACTGGTGATGAAATACGCACCTGCATGAAAGACGGACAGTGGAGCGGAGTAGCACCGAGATGCGAAGGTGAGTCACTAATGAACAACGTGTTTTTAGTTCCGTGACTTTGAATGTTTTTCTCGGAGAGCGGATATTTCATTCCAAGAGTGATTTTTTTCAGGGAGGGAGGGAGGGCTCTTTTTGAATGAAAATGGCCAAGAATACATAATTCAATTGTTATTAGTTCTATAAAGTAACCGTTCCTTTAAAATTATAAACTTTTTAATTCACAAAACCTTAATTCTATCTTTAAATTGCCTTTCGGGTTTCAAGCATACCTAGCTTCAGTTGAGATTTTCTGCGCCATGTGTGGTGTCGTTTTCTAGGTGACAATTTCATAGACAAGTCTGGCGTCAGGGACTGAGAAAACAGATAGCAAAGGAACTGAAGCCTTCTGTACTGTCCTCTTATTCCTGCTAGTACACGTATACTGGTTACACTGGTATACTGATTACACTGGTATACTGGTTATACTGGTTACACTGGTATACTGGTTACACTGGTATACTGGTTACACTGGTATACTGGTTACACTGGTTGATATTGACCAAAAAAGGTAAAATGAAGCGGAAAAACGCAGACAACTAGGACAAATTAACAAATAATTAACAAAATTTGAGATGCAGCATTCTACACAGGCTATTATGATTAATGGGTTACATACCAAATAAAATTTGCAGCATTGTAGTCATTTTTTCTCGTTTCCAATCGCTAATTGAGTCTTATACAAAGTTTCATAGAGTTCTGAACTATTGACCAAAACAGGTAAAAAATGTCGTAAGGGAATACCCTGTGCATTTGTTCAGGAAATTCAGAAATCTGAAATCAGTAATTACGGTTCATAGTTCAGCAACATAGCATGTATTGAGTAGGAATAAAATGAAAAACGCAAACAACTAGTTCACATTGACGAATAATTAGCAGAAAATGAGATGCAGCATTCTACATAGGCTCCTATAATCCATGGGTATTATACCAGATGGAATTTGCAGCACTGGAGTTATTTTTGCTTATGTCCAACCGTTAATTGAATGTTATGCAAAGTTTCATACAATTCTAAAGTATTGACCGTGAAAGGTAAAAAATTTCGTAAGGGAATACTGGGTGCATTTTTTCAGGAAATTCAAAAAATCTCTAATCAATGATTACAGGTTATAGTTCAACAGTATAACACTGGTATACTGGTTATATTGGCACACTAGTTATTTTGGTATACTGGTATACCGGCTACACTGGTATACTGAACTGCACTGGTAGACTGAGTGTGCTCTATGTCTTTATTACTTAAAATATTCCTTTATTTAATAATTCATGTAATAATGTTGCAGAAATACGGTGCAGTAACCCAGTAGTGCCTGAGCTTGCCCGTATCAGCATCTCACGTAATGACAGACGTCTTTCCTCCGTGGTGCGGGGACACGCTGATATGCAGCCTGATCACTCCTACAAGTATGTGATCCTGGTGATGTGATCCTGGTGGTGTGATCCTGGTGGTGTGATCCTGGTGGTGTGATCCTGGTGGTGTGATCCTGGTGGTGTGATCCTGGTG
>VCRD01004113.1:0-30464 GCA_006783055.1 Trinorchestia longiramus
GAAAGATAAGAAAAGGAGGAGGAAGAAGAAGAAGAAGAAGAAAAAAATATTAGAGAAAGAAAAGAATAAAGAAGAAAGATTGGAGGAAAAGGAGAGAGGAAGCTCAGAGGGAGATGAAGATATGAGGTGAAGGGAGGAAGAGAGGATGAGAAAGAGAGGAGAAAGTGAAGAAGAAGAAGAAGAAGGAGGTAGAGAAAACGAAAAGGAGAAAGAAGAAAAAAAGGCATAGGATTCATACAAATCAAAGTGCAGGATATTGAAACTTAAGCAACATTTATGAAGAAATAGGAAAAAAACATTTAAACTCACAAAATAAATGGAAAAACTTGAATGTTCACCATGCAGAAAGAAGAGGTACAACAAATATTATACACAGAATGTAACGAGGGTCTCGTTCAACATGCATTATGGTTGCTATAACAATAAACATGCATGCTGGTTGTTATTACAACAAACATGCATGCTGGTTGCTATTACAGCAAACATGCGTAATGGCTGCTGCTGCAGTACAAGTTTGCAGAATATTGGGTCGTGGAGTGTCCTGGTTTGTGCGAGATTTAGACCGGATTTATTTGGCTTCTGTGAGATCATCTAATTTTTCGGTTACCTGAATGATCTAGCGCTTAGTTCACTGAGTAAGAACATAGTTCACTGAGTAATGTAGTTTATCAAATAGGCAGATGTTGAGGTGTGACTTGTATCTTTGAACCGCACACAATATGCACACAAAACATGGATACATCACAAAGTCCTTGCACAGAGATGTGGCTCACGGGAATTAAAATTCTGGCCATGTTGGATTGAATTTATAGGAAAAGGAGAACGAATTAATATAGTTAAAAGCTAGTACGTAAACGAGAACATAATTTTGCAAGTTCAGTGCTGATTTGGGTCTGTGCTAGTTGAAGCAAACAGAAACATAGGAGTGGACGTGGTGCGGTTGAAGTGGTCGGAAATAAAGTGGAGCTCGACCCACTCACCCTCTCAGAGTGGGCTTTGACCACTCACCCTCTCAGAGTGGGCTTGACCACTCACCCTTTCCGAGTGGGCTTGACCACTCACCCTTTCCGAGTGGGCTTTGACCACTCACCCTCTCAGAGTGGGCATTCTTGCGAGAATTCCAGCAGAACTCCAGGATGGCGACCACAATAGCAAGAGCAAGGCCGCACAACAGCACCACAAACACGCCTCCTGTGGGCACAAAAATTTGTTTCGTTTTAAAAGCCATAGAGAAATATAATCTGAAAAAATTAAATTGCTGTAAAAGGAGAATAATGTTAGAGAATTGGTATAAATATATAGAAAATAGTATATACTTCTTGGAAGTATTTACGTAACAAAGAAAATGTGGAGTAAGAGCTAACTGTGTTAGAGGTAGACCAAAAATAGGACGGAGAAAGCGAAAATTTGTGAAGGGTTGGTGTAAGAAATTACAAAAACATGTGTTAGAAACTCGTACGAATGGAAAATGGGACTGGGCTCTGAAATTTTCGACGTGATGCAATGCCACTTTGCTTTTAAATCTACTCTTTCGGTTGTGAAATTTGGATGTGACACAAAGGAACCGTTGCTGAAATGTGGTAATGTTAAACCTAGCAGAGATGCAACATAAATAAAATGCTATTGTAATGTTAGTGTTAAACGTACGAGACACGTGAAAAAAAGAAACCGTTGCTGCAACGTGTTAAAGTTAAATCTGCGAGAATTACCCATTCTGGCCACAGCTGGCGTGCGGGGCTCAATCTGGACAAAAAAGATTGAGAAAGATGATTGTAGGTGTGATTGTAAATTGAGATTTTATATGTTTGTAATATTATGGCCACTATTATATTTCCCCATGTTTGTATTCGCATAATGGGTAAAGTACGTCTTGGATTGGTGGAACGTTCCTAGACTTATGAACGAACTCATTCGAAGCGTTTTGATAAATACGAAAGTATCAAAATATCTGCAGGTTTTTCTATCAAAAGAATTGTGACATGCAATTTTTTTTAGAGCATCAATCCAATTTCAGAAATGTACATTCTTAGGCTTCCAGAAATCCTGGTCTTGAAAGTTCAGATTCAGAAGGAGTGCACATCCAGAAAATGAACAATATCTAGATAGAGTAAAAATCTAGAAAGAGTACAGACGCAGAAAAATTTTAGTTCCAAAAAAACTTTGTTTGCAGGAAAATAAGAATTGCGTCGAGTTTTACTTGTCACTTGTGTATCAAGTAGCGCAGAAATACTAGAGCGTTTTTTCATGAAAAACAATTTAGCTCTCAACTGTGAAGACCATTACGAACTTTTCAACGTTTGTCGAATCTTTCCTACGTCTGCAATTTCTTTGTTTCCTCTTGAACTTCAGATAATTTAGGAAATTTATCATCTCATACCATTCCTACGCGATGCTCAATGGAGAAATATTTTTTAATTTACATAGGAAAATTTGCATGTAAACTTGAACTCATCCCCTTCTGCACTGCTGTATTTCCAATAGACTGAAAAATATTGCGCGTTCTTTGAAATCATAATTTTCCGTTTATCTACATATATAGAGAAATTAGTGTTCCTCTAGTACATGCCATGCCTTTTTGAATGTCTTCACAATTTACGAAACGAAATTCAGATTTAATTTATAAAACAATTGTTTTGCGTACCTTGCTGTTGAGATCCTTGCATTATTTGTGTTTAATGGACACATGAATGGTTTCAGGTATACTCTGCATTTACTGTATAATACAAGTAAACCTGAATAAAACGCTGCTGAATTTTTGCTAGATTTTGAATATCCTGAATCTCAATAAAATATCTGAAATGGTAAACGAATCTGAGTAAAACGCAGCACCTGCATCTGGTTGGGCTTGCGTTCAAATTGTTACCAAATGAAAACAAGTTTTGTTTACTTAGTTTTTCAATAGCAATTCCGGTAAGAAAGACATAAAAGAACTATTCCTTCAGCAGTTTTGGTACCAAGTGTTCCCTTAACTGTTACGTTCGAGTATTTTATCTGCAGCATCCGTGCTATTTTCTAGAAAAAATGCCGTCCGTCACTAATACTTTCGAGTTAAATTTTTGGGCTGAATACAGTCCCATTTATGATTCATTTCAGTGGCGATCTTTTAATTTATTTTCTCCAGAAAAGCTCGCCTGTAGAAAGACAGCAACAAATCACAACTCTGCGTACTACGCAAAAAGACACAGACAATGAAATTAAAAAAAAGACAGAAGGAAAGAGCGAAACTGGGATTTAAAAAACTGCTGTTCATAAATAGTAAACTGCCACGGTCTCATTCTGCAGGACTTTGTTTTTGCTGAACAACGGGATGTAACTGTCCAATGAATAGTTATGAATCATAAGTCATTCATTATAAATCATCAATTCCTTGGAATACTATGGTGAGCAAAAGAAGACAAATTTATGGTGATTATGAATCATAAGAGTTACGTTATATAATATTATGAATTATAAACTATTGCTGAATATGAATGGATAGAGATGTATTATGAGTTACGAGCGAGTTGTAAAACATTTTGTGTACCGGTTGTATGAAAATGATTGCGCAGAAGTAAAAGAAATATACGAAATGTACTCCTATCATTTGTGAAGAGGGAAATGCACTGTTACTATTCCTGAAAAGATATTCAAGAATTTTATATTTGTAAGAAAAACCGAAAACCTCGTCAAAAAACAAGTGCTTCTCAGATGAAATTGTGGAAGAAGCTCAAAATTACGAAAAAAAACAACCTCGTAGACTGTGATTGTCGCTCGTGCTACATAAACTTTGCGTTGTGTAAGCGTTAGAGGAGAAGACAGAGGCAACACAGCTGGAAAAAACCTTTCATATTCAAAAACGGATGACACCTGGAAATGAATAATTGAAATATTTTGCCTGATGGCCAATACCGAAATTTAGAAGAGCTATAAGCACAAGACAATCGTTCTAATGAATCTTTATGTCGGTTCCATACATTGACTCTTATTGCAGACACTCCCAGATGCTTCAGTTGAATGATAGCTAAAGTTCTGTCAAGCTCCGTGAAAAATTTATTCATTTATCGTGCCATAATGTTTTCACGAAGTCAAAAAGTTCTCCATACCGCAACTGTTGGAATTTGTTCAACTTTTAGAGAAATAGAATACATGCAAGCGCGAAACACACGGTGAGCGCACACTGCCAATTCTTGATACTACACACAACCATTTTTTGGTACACACAACCGAGGGCTGCTGGAGAACTCATCCTGCTAAGATTGAGGGCGCGATGCAACTCGAGTTTCCTCGACCGGAAACAAAGTCATCTGCTCCTGTGCAATTTAGGAGCCTGTGCGTGGTGCTGTGCGTGGTGCTGTGCGTGGTGCTGTGCGTGGTGCTGTGCGTGGTGCTGTGCGTGGTGCTGTGTGTGGTGCTGTGCGTGGTGAGTGCGTGATGCTGTGCATGGTACTGAGGCGATATTATGGAATTGTGTACAGGAGTATGCGTAAGCTGTTCGTAATGAATGAACACATTGTAGGTATGTGCCTAAGTACTCACACCTACCTATAAACACACACGCAAAAGAATGCCAGCAATGCACGAAGAAGTGCTGTGGTGTAATTGTGTATCACATCTAAATGTCACATCTCTATATCACGTCTTAAGTGCCTTAGGTTTCCTATCCAATAACAGTACTAAGACTCATAAGACTAATAATATAATACAGATAATTATGATAATAAAGAGTAATAATAATATTAGTAATAATAATACAAGTAATGAGCACAATAATAGAAATAACAGTTATAAAAAGTAATGAAAACAATGAAACTGACCGATGTTCTCGACACCGAGAGCATTTGCCTTGCTGTCTTTGGTCTTGTCATCCCTGTTGCAGATATCGCCTGTGTTGCGCCACCATTTGCTGTACAGCATCTGAATGACGCCCTTCTCCTGCAACTCCAGGATAGCCAGCGAAATCTTGTCCCGCCACGGCGACCCTTCAATTCAGTTCATTTGGAAGCGTTACGAGTTGTATGTACGTGTAGACTTTTTCTTTTTCCAGACAATCTTACAACAATAACCCAAAACAGATCACAGTACAGTTCAAACTAACCAGACAACTACCAACTAGGAGTTGTAGGTAAATCCTAATTCCTCTTTTAATGCTACGAGGTCACAGATGAGTACAGGTCTTGAATTCCAGTTCAATTTTAATGAGCAAGAGCTGTGTATCAATAATTCATGTTACATAGATTCAAGGTCACACGTAATTTATCTATCAATCATCCAAAGTCAAACATGCGTTCGAACATTCTATTAAATATGATTTATTTATTATGGTCGATTATGGTTGGTTAGTAATTTATCTAGCAATAAACGAAAATTAGTAATAAGTAATGAATAGGAAGCAATTGCCATTATTATAATGATTAAGTAAAAATTATGATAAGTGTATTAAATTCTATATGCTTTAAATTATAGGTAATAATTGGTGTACATCTAACGCGCACACATTATACCCTATCTATATTTCTCTCATGATTATGATAAAGCTTTCAAAAATAACGATAAACCTAATCAAGGAATGAAATTCATAAACTTATATCTTGCAACTAGAAGCCATCGTGCAAATGATTCTTCTGAGGCTGTGGATTTTTCTAAGCTTAGATTTTGAAGTTTGAATTTTAGAATGAGACTCATATAGAGTGGCTTCATCAACACTATATAATAAAACGTCAGGTGTCTCCTTAAATAAATAAATTGATATATTTTGTGTGTGTAATAATTATTAAATTTTGTGTCCGTAAACTATTACTAACTAACTAACTAACCATTACTAATTAACTATAACTAACTATTATCAAATTTTGTGTGCGTAAACTCAGTTATTACAATGGGACTCTCCCTTAAATAATGGTACGTAAATCCGTAGACTTTCAGGTATATTGATTCTTAACCGCTGAAGTTAAATCCGTAGACTTTCTGATTAGGTCTGAGAATCTGTTGCTTTAAGTTCTTCCTTCCAATGCATGATATTAAAACCCGTGATTTTTAACGGGCATACACACTAGTAGATAATAATTCAACGTCTTAGGATTCAATCTTAAGGTCTCAATTTAAATAAGCTCGCAACCTCAGAGACAGACTTCACCTTAAAGAATGGCTTAGCCTCAAATAAAGGCTCCACTTCTACAACAGCTCAGCACGAAAAGCTCCTACATGCACCCCGACCCACCCATTGGGGTTGCGATGCCGTAGGAGTTGGAGTTGAGGAGCCCTCCTATCTGAGTGAGGTTGCAGTTGCGCTGGATTGTGTAGTCCAGCATCGTAGACTCCATCAGGAAGGCGTAGTTGCCCTGCAACACCTGAGTAGGAGCACAGTCGTGTTTAAATTCTCACTGTGCGACACCAATTCGAAATTCTCAGTTAGCGCAAACGTTGTATTAAGCGTGAATATTAACATAATAGAAACGCACAAAATCAAATGAATAAGACGTTACTAGTGTCGAAAAAATGCAAACTTAATGAAGTTTTAATAACGTTATTGCTTTTTTCATGCTACAACTAATTTTGATTCCTAATGAAAAATTTTGTAGCGGAAACTAGTGTCATCGTTTTTTTTAATTCATAACGCTGACATCAAAATTATTCTTTATTCTCAGTAACTGTTTCCGTCTTCTGTAGTACGATTTGACGTAGAGGCTCGTAAGAGAGAGCGACATGACCTTTTTTTATTATGAATGGTCAACGCGGTCTCACGCGTCGCAAGCAGAACAAATCAAGCGCCGCGTCAGAATTCGAGCCGCGGTCCTCGCACCACAAGCAAACGCCGCTCACCACTTCACCACTGAGGCATCAGATGACCCAAACCAGGCGATGCCTTACTTTCCTGGCAGCACTACAGGGCAATTCCTTTAGCCTTCTCCCTACTACGGGCATAGATTGCGCGCAATATTGCCTGTCCCTAAACAGTGGACAGAATGGACGTGATGCATGAACTCATTTGTTCTGTCAGTGAATGAGAGTCGATGCAACAGAGGGAAGAGAAATAGTGAAAAGCTGAGCTTGTAAGATAATGTCCGCAGAGTTTCCAACTCATAAATTTTTTTAAATTTTGAATTTGCTAACAGAAATCTAACCACAGCAGAAGACTTGGCAGCTTCAAGAGGATCTGACAAAAAAAGCTTCATTAAATCGAAGTTCATTACTTCTTTCATGGGAGATTTGGTGACTTGAAGTGCAATTTGATCCAGCATTTGTAGTAAAAATATAGTGTTTGACCTGTTCAAATATTTACGAGTTGTAAAAAACATGCAATCTCTGGAACAAAATTTACACGATGAATTTTTACAACAAAGTTTAGAAATAAAATGCAAAGCGCAGATATCATATAATGAGGCGTTTCAAAAAATTCATAAAAAGTAATGGAGCTGGAATATCTCAAAAATAGTTAATTTAGACATTAGTATGACCGAGCGACTGACTCTTGTGCGTGCAAGGGTCGATCTCGGGCACGGGAGAACTGAGGAGCCTTTCTTTGTGTATGTAACAATACTCCACGCCTCAGATCACTACCGTCGTATGGATGGATTAAAATCCTGGATGTTGTATTGCATGTATTATGAAGAAATCAATGGGCTCTTAATAACACAACCTATATTTATACAGTATATATATATATATATATATATATATATATATATATATATATATATATATATATATATATATATATATATATATATATATATATGAGACGCACCCTCTCGACGCCGTCTTCAATGGTGGGGACGAAGACGCTCGGTTTTCTGCTCTCCATAAAGCGCCACATTTTCTGGTAAGTCTCAATCTTGGAGTCCTGCACAGGGAGGACACACACAATCATTGTTCAGAGTATTACTCTTTGCAAGCTTTGGTACTCTTATTATATATAAAGCTTTGGTACTCATTATATATACATATACATATATAATGAGTTTGGATATCCAAAGTTCTAGTCTTCATATTCACTGGACACTTGAAGTTTATACGAGTAATGAGTGTTTTTTATGGAAATGTGTACGTCATAGCATAATGAAATTAATCCTTTTATGTGCACGAGTATAAGTACGTGCTACACATTGGCAAAAGCAAATCTTAAAAATATTTACAATAAAAATTCAACGTATTTTTTAACAACTGAATACACAATAAAAGCTTGTGTTTTAATCGACAAAAGGACGCAAGTTCAATAACATGTACTTTCATTGATGACACCGCGTGCTATTGGCGACAATTGCAGTACTTCCAGTGAATTGAAAAGCACACTAGACAATATGTAATTATTTTGATAATATGATACCAATTTATCAAGCATAATCATCATCTAAGCATATTCACATCCACATCTTCTAGTTTTATCGACAAAAATAGCAGGTACTTTTGTTCAATTATAACTCCTGTCGCTTGACAATATCACGTATATTCATCAATGATGTATATATCGGCAACTACATTATTGATCCGTATCCCAAAGTTTTATCGATAATAATAGCAGGTACTTTATATTGATTAGTCCAGATATTTCTGCTCTTCCTTCGAGCACTGAGGTCAGAGTAAGTAAAAGCGTGGATTTCCTATCCGATATCCAGCCGGTAGCGAGGTCTGAACTCTACTCGACAGCAAGATGTCGATAAAGCAGTGAGAGACTGAATTTTATGTCTTCACTTTAAAAGTGAATTTAAAAACTCGAGTAGAAGTGAAATGTATGGATAATAGTGTACAGATTTTCAGAAACACGATACTTAGATTTTATTCCTTGAAGTAACATTTTAAGTAGTAGGGAACACTTTCAAGTCTCTTAATTTACGTTCTTCCTTCTTGTGTGTAGTTTGATTGTTAAACAATTATTTCCTCATTCCTGTGTGAGTTCTACTTCCTTAAATAATTATTGCTTCCTTTTTGCATGTAGTTACACTTCTGTCAATCATTGAATGATAAATAAAGTAGCTTAATTCGTTGCTATTTTACGCATTGCACCCTACAAACAGCCTCAGTAATTTAACGTCTTCAAAATTGCAGGGACACTTTTAGTATTAATTAAGGACGGGAATCATCAAATTAATGGTAATTAAAATAAATGTTGTTGTAATTTGTACAATGCCTGTCAGAAAACCAACCACCCATCCTTACTACACCCTTCTTTTTTACTAATTCGCTCGCTCACATCCTTCTCTTTTAATTCGCTCGCCTAGGTTTATGACTTTTAGTGAGTAAGCATTTTCTTATAAGAGGCTTCTGTTAAAATCTTATCAGCCAAATTAATTTTTTGTGTGTTTTCAGTTTATAATTGCAGGGCACTTAACGATCAACCGAATATGATTGCTTTTAACTTTACATACTAATTAAGAAGTTTTTATTTAAGTAACCATGAGTCTTTTACTCAACGAATATACAGTATACTCGTACTTTT
Organism: Trinorchestia longiramus; assembly: GCA_006783055.1. Taxonomy (NCBI): domain Eukaryota; kingdom Metazoa; phylum Arthropoda; class Malacostraca; order Amphipoda; family Talitridae; genus Trinorchestia; species Trinorchestia longiramus. The sequence continues at coordinate 9,413 of VCRD01004113.1, forward strand.
TGTTTGTAAATCTTTTCGTACAAATATTCGTCACACTGAAACGTCAGGTAAGATATTTGATACAGAGTTTTATTCACAGAGCATGGAATGAACAAAATGGCACTGCCAAATTATTTTTTTCTTGTTTAGCCCTCAAATTTACCTTCTATCTCCGTCCACTGAAATTTAACACCTGTCTTGATTCACTGAAATTGAGCTCCTATCTTTTCATTTTCAGTAAAGTTGCTGTCCTGCACAAGCGTCAAAGCATTTCTGGATTCAGCGAGAGCGAGACGAAATTTCCTCCACTGATACCCTTATTTATTTCATGTATTTGTATTCTGCATGACTGTATCCGACGTCTCTTCATTTGGCAGCACATCTGCACGCAGCTGCAGCCTCAGCGCAGCCTACGGGCCGCCGAGCAGAACCAAATTCTTCTTTAGAGAGCGCCTTGTCGCATCATTTTGCCAATATTCCTAGGAAATGGAGCACAGACTGAGACCATATTCTACTCCATCCCCAGTCTCGCGGAATACACGTCTAGTTTGTTGAATAAATCCGTATGAAGTGCATATTGCCGTGTCGACCAGCACACGCTGTAGCTCTGCACCTTACTTCGAGTGTTCCTCTTTTAAAACTTGACATCATTCAGTTTCTTCATCTCAAGTCGTTTGTTTGAGAGCAAAATGAAGGAGTTGTGAGTGCATTGATACATCCCAGAGCAAAACGTAGATTTGTTCTCCCGGTTATTGCATAACATTTCAAACAAATGCAAAATTAAAGACTTCTTCACACGCGATCATAATTTTGGGTTCGATAAAACTGTAAATTATTACATCCAACTGTTTTCAAGTCTGAAGATGATAGGCTTGAAAGCAACGCTAGCGTGTGATAACATTTATACGAGTGTATTTTGCGTTTTCAATTGGGGAACAACTAAGGCATATTCAGGACAACTCATATTACTCAACAAAAGAATGCGAGGAAAAATGCATACATGACCCGAGATGTTATCACTTTCAGGAAATGATAGCAGATCCCGAGAAGGGAAGAAAACGTCACCAAGTTTAGCTTACAGATTATTTTCTGAAGCCTATTGACTTCCAAGATAACTCCGGTTCACTAAGTGACCCCGGTGTACAGTTTAGTCGTCTAACCTTTTGATGTGGATTCAAAATGGCTTAAGTCGCCTCTTTGTGCACCTATAGCAGGCCTAATACATTCTATTAATACTTATAAGGAAGCTTGCTGCTCAAAAGTACATCTCTGCTTGCTCGGATTATCTATGCATCGTTATAGACTTCACATCACAAGGTTGTTTCTTTGGTCGTCACAAAATCATAAATGTTCTCAGTCTTATATTCATATAATTAATGACCGAACTATTGCAGCAATTTGTAATATACTAAATGTCAGTATAGTTAATAATTTATCTGTTATGTAGTACATAGTACAATACATTATTATAATTAACCTAGCTGGTCAGTATGTGGAATTGAGTTTACTATACAACTCTATTGACTTAGAAGTAGACGACCAGAAATGAAGGCGCGACTCACCCTGAAGAAAGCCATGGTGGACCCTCCTTCCAGCGTGCCATACTCGATCATGTTCTGCTCTGCCAAATCTTCGGCGCTCTCTGGGCAACAACAGGCAAGTATTTCATCATGAGATGCTCACAACGCAAGAATTTGTTTATGTTCGTCTGATCCCCATTGTGTTGAATAAATATATATTTAACAGTGACCACATTCACACGAACATGCTCATAGTCATAGACACCGCTGGATACAGACATAATTTCTTTAAATTTGTTTTTTATTCCAAATTAAAAATAATTTTCCTAATTTTGTAATGGCTAGAAACCTTTGCTTGTATAAAACATGACACAGAGACACAACTACACATTGAAAGCCATTGAATCATTGTGGAATTCTTTTCAATAATTTTAGCTTAAAAACTTTAGCAATTTCTGCGAATTAAAGTAATTTTTAAGATGTATTTTTGAGCGAAACCTAAACCATTCTCACCGATGGGGGTGATCATGACCCAGACTCACCGATGGGGGTGATCATGACCCAGACTCAGCGATGGGGGTGATCATGACCCAGACTCACCGATGGGGGTGATCATGACCCAGACTCACCGATGGGGGTGATCATGCGTTCGACGGTGAGGAAAGCTGCGAGGTTGGCGGTGTACGAGGATATGATGATGAGGGTGAAGAACCACCAAATTCCTCCCACGATACGGGTACTGGCCGCCTGTACCACGCGTACCAGTCATTAAGCATGGTACTGGTTACTTCATCACACGCGTACCAGTCATTAAGCATGGTACTGGTTACTTCATCACACGCGTACCAGTCATTAAGCATGGTACTGGTTAATTCATCACATGCGTACCAGTCATTATGCATGGTACTGGTTAATTCATCACACGAGTACCAGTCGTTATGCATGGTACTGGTTACTTCAACACACGAGTACCAGTCATTATGCATGGTACTGGTTACTTCATCACACGCGTACCAGTCATTATGCATGGTACTGGTTACTTCATCACACGCGTACCAGTCATTATGCATGGTACTGGTTAATTCATCACATGCGTACCAGTCATTATGCATGGTACTGGTTAATTCATCACATGCGTACCAGTCATTAAGCATGGTACCGGTTACTTCATCACACGCGTACCAGTCATTATGCATGGTACTGGTTAGTTTACGCGCTAGTACATGTGCACTGGAACACGTGGTTGCCAATGATACGTGTATTATGACGTGTACGGTGGTGGCACGTTAGCATACATTATACAAAATATGACACGAATACATAAACACATTATGACAACCATATATTAATTTGAGAAAATATGATCAATTAACAAGTAAATATTAAGTTCTTACGAATTAAAATGAACATTATTTTCAAGAAGAGATATTGGTCAAGAAAATAAGACTCACCTCCGTAGCAGAGCATACGCATTAGAAGGATGACTGTGCTGAATTTTCTGGAATGTGTCATACCTTCGGACGATGAACGTACACGGACTGCTGTTCTAAATGTATACTGCTACAATAGAAGCAGCATCTTTATGAGAAGCATGTATGTTCATGCATACAAATACTGTGTAAAGAATTGATGGTACTGGTTTGCAATATCTTCGGAACGAGAACAAAGAAAATGACAATGCAAGTAAAAAATCAGTTCCTCCTACTGGAATAGTCAGAGTAAGAATGAAAGAAGAGTTAGAGGTTAGACAGGACAATGAGAGAAATAGGAATAAATTATTAAAAAAAAAAATTCTCTAGTCCACGAGTCAGTCTATCTCGCTGCCTTCGGAAATCCTACTTTTTTAGAAGTACTTGACCATCGAGACAATTAAAGTATAATCCTCTCTATTATACTTCTCTAGGAGGAACAGCTACCGAACAAAATTACTTTATATCATTCCCTAGTAAGAAAGTTTGTATTTTTTAATTCGATTCGAAAACTTCAAGAGCCATTCAATCATTTCCACGACGAATGAGTAACCTAATAATAACCGGAAGATTTCATAATAATAATACATACACAAGTACACTGCGTATGAGTACTTAATGCATACCATGCTAAATACCAGTAACATACGCTTTAAAATTCCAAGAGCAGTGAGAAAGCCAATATGTCAAAGAGGAAAAGTGAAGAAAATACCTAACCAGTCACCTCAACGAAAACATATACAAGTACAAGACATGCAAGAAATTGGTTATACCAGCAAAAAACTCAACTACGCATACGACAAGTAATAAAAAAACGCAATAACTGAAAATTCAAGTCTCGTGCGTGACGGACGACGTCAGTGAACATGAAATAAGTGATAGATATTCAGGATACTACGTTGAGTACGACGTGAATTATGACTCATGAGTGAAGTTCATTGGGTGTTAATGGAGTTGTGCATGAAACTAGAAAACTACATTTTATAGCGTTATTTTATAGAACTATGTATAAAACTATTGAATTTCTGTATAGTTTCGTTCTAGGTGTGCATGGTGTGGTCCTATTATTGTGACCATAAATGTGTACGTTACGTTGATGCAACCCTAATGTTATTGCCATAAATATGCGCACTACAGTGATAAAATCTTCCAGGTACCATAAATGTATGCACTGCTGTGCAAAAAATCCTATTATAGTTAGCATAATTATATACACAAGCAACCATGCATTATTCTCAAAATAAATATGCAATACACGGAAACCGCTGCATTTTCCCGGAAGCGCTGCTGCTTCAGATCTCAATTGTAGCACATCATTTTCCAAAAGGAGAGCCGTCTGTGTTGACTGCTTGTTATTCAAACCTCAATTTAAACAAGTTCCCAGTCGAGCAGAAGTTGGAAGCATCTGGTCACAATTGTACCATAAGGATTTTCTGGAATTTCTTGGGGAATGTAGTTTTTTTTCCAGATCTAAAAACTGTGAACAAGTGCCAGCAAATGTGCAGTTAGAGACTGAAGCAGGCACGGTCGATGCTGGACAACAGCCCTCCGTTGTGATGAAGGCAAAAGGAGCAATCCACCTCCCCCCTCCAAAATAAAAACGTTAAAACAGCCACCGGTTGTGACTGGAGCATTAAAAAAACAAAAAGGTAGATGATAAAATCAAAAGCTTTATAAACAGCCCTCTGTTGTGACAGGGGCTTAAGAAACCCCAACTTTCCTAAAATTTCTACGTTAAAAATAAAACTCAAAGCATGAAATGTTCGTAAAGCATGTCGCTCACATTCAGTAGAGAGCTCTAGACAAATAACTATGAAGTAACGAAAGCAAAAAGACGGAAATGACGCTGAATTTTCATTAAAAACTTTCTCAGAGGAAACGATCTAAGTTTGTTGCAATGAATCTCCGTGAGGTTGTTGGGATCACGGCAGAGTGACATCACGTGTGTTGCAATGAATCTCCGTGAGGTTGTTGGGATCACGGCAGAGTGACATCACGTGTGTTGCAATGAATCTCCGTGAGGTTGTTGGAGTCAAAACTATTTTGCCTGTGAGGATTCTTCGTTAGTTCATAAGCAGGATGAATATTTTAGTTTATCTCGCGATGCAATTTTAATTTTCTAAAGGATTTACAAATATTTTAAACAATTGCAAACCTGAATGTGTTTCCTATAAGTGCAATTTGTAAGTTTTCATAAATATTCTAATCAGGAAATAATATTTACAGACGTAAACAGTACCAATGTAATAGGCATTTGTGTAATAAGCACCCATGCAACTAGTAACTATGCAATAAGTACCTATTTTGATAGTAACTATGTAATCAGTACCTATATAACTAGTACCTATACAAAAGTACCAACATATGTAACTAATAGGTATGTAAAAAGAACCGATGTAACTAGTCACTATGCAAAAGTGCCTATTTATTATAACTACTAATTATGCCAACTTACCTATGTAATTAGTGCCAAGGTAATCAGTAACTATCCACCTATATTAGTACTTGTGCAATTATTACAATAAAACCTACGGGATTTCCACAATATTTTTAATCAATTCTACCAACTTAATAATTTGAAAATGATCGTGAGAAATGCGACATCTTCAAAAGCCCTAGAAAAGAAAGAAAAAAACAGTACGTGTTTCAATAAGGTTTGCTACTTACTCGCACAATTAAATGGTTTTCATTTTTGGAAGAGTAAGATGATGGATCTTTCTAATAATTGATCCCAGAAGAAGAAATAGAAAAAATTACTGACACAATAGGTAGTTCAACATAAATAGATGTAATACAATCATATGCGATGTATGAACAGTCAATATAGACTTCGTTGTCACACGACTCAAAGGTCGTTGAAGCTGAGGAGGCATTGGTGAAAAACAGAGACTTTTAAAACCAAATTTGTTGTATTGTAGAAGTTTTCGTACTAGTGTGTGTATGTCAAGTTGCGACTTCAGTGCACAGTAAGCGTGAGGTACTAGGGTCACAAAGCGGTTGATACATTTTATAATTGGGAAATAATAAAATGATGCGTAAATTTGAAAGTTGACATAATTAGAAAAAAAACATTTTCAATAGAACCTTCAATTACTCAGACCACGCGTAATGCAATAACACATTCCAGCACATATTACAAGCGAATGTTAACAGCCTGTGTATGAACAGAACGAAAACTACCTAATTTCTCGTCATGTAGTTAAACCTATTTCCAAAAATTCACAGAATTATCAGGGAAAAGTGTAGTGTCTACCTAAAATGAAAAAATGCGTTGTATTTCGGTAATGGGAAAAGCTCGAATTCAATAATTGGACGAATGGTTTATTCACGCTTATTATCGTCACAACTTGACGTTAGTAAAGTATTTTCAATACAACGAATTTTTAATCAACTTTTTATGATAAATTTTAACAATATGAAACTTATTTACACCTCTTCATACCTGTATAACAAATAATAATGTTTTAGGATTATAAAAAAATTGTAGTCAACATTTTTAACCAATGATTCTCATTAACAGGCTCCAACTGTGAACAAAACAGGTAGAAATTGAACGAGTAAAAAACTATAAATTCTAAAGACAAGGCCTGTAAAGTTAGACTCCCTAAGCCACACAGAAAAAGACGACTCCCCGCTGGGGCAATTTACTAAAATGTTGCGAAAGATTGGGTCGGGAATATTTCTCTAGTGGGACGATTTAAATTTCCTAAATGCTATAAAACAAGCACAAAAACGACTCGGGGAATCTTACTCTTTCCCTTGTTCTTTGTTTTTCGTTGAAAATATAAAATATCAAGAGATCTAAGTACTACATCAGGATATACAAGTTATGTGTGGTAGTCTACGATTGGTCAGTCTCTAATGGCCGTCAGCAATTAAGAAGCTAGGGAACAAATACCCGTATGAATGAAAAACGTTCCATTGTCTATCAAATGAGCTTACAATAGAAACTCTGAATGCACATTCTATTGAGTTATTGAATCAAATTGACATACAAAAATATGTAGGCATAAGACAATTGCCTTCAAATTTGGACACATATATGTATTGATTTGCTATCATTTGTGCTAGCGATACCACAAAATTTCTGATGAACTGAAAACTTGACTTTGGGAACGAGATACTCGGAGTTAGAGAGCAAGTGTTCTTAACCCTTTCGGTACCATGATGCAAATATCAGAACCTTTTCAACATATTTAACATCAAGTTTAAAAAAAGATGTTTTGTGATGTTTTACGGTCACTGCATTGTCCTGATCAAACTGTAGCTTGCACTGCCCTACCAGCGTTTGCACAGACACACGTGTTGCTCTGCATCTTAATAGGCGAAAAATGATTGCGGCTACCAGAGATGCCGTCAGTACCGAAAGGGTTGATGTTCCTCATGTAGTTTCAGCGAGGGTTTCTCAAAAATAAAAGAAAGGAAATACACACACATGGGGGAAGAAATATTACATACGAACATTATCGAGTTTGCTCCCTGCACTCAATCCCGTCACCAATAGTACCAGAGACAGTACAAACGTTGAAAAAGTTTTATTTAAACAAACATCCAAAAATACTACTTACAATTTAATAATTCGTTCCGAAAGCATAAACAATATTACTCCACGATTTTTCAAAGCTACAATAAATAGCCGAAGAAAGAAGAGTAGAGCTAGTTAAATGCTGGGAGCAAAAACCGTAGACTAATGTCAGAATCTGTTTCAGTATTGACCGCGTCATTAAGCATCAATTGAAAACTTGAAGCATTAGTTATTCATTTCCGTATCACGAATAACATTTTGCTTTAAAGTACTTGCTGCTATTCTCCCTACAATAATAATGAAGATTTATCAATCGTTCCAATGCATTTACGCATATACCTCAATCATGTACTGTATCCTCCAAAGTTTTGATTGTACCTAATCTGTATAAGTTGTGATATCTGTCAATGCACATCATATTTTTAAGAACCCTTACAGCCGTAAAAGGTAAAGCTAAACATTGAGGAAGACAGAAATGGTTTTGAAAAGTGTTTTATGAACGGCTAATTAAACGCCTCTTCTGTGGGAAATCGGAGAAAGATTCAGATCGTCTTTGTTCGAATTCGATTCGGAAACTTCTCTGGAAGGCTACTTAAAGGCGACTGATTTCCGAACTGTGGTGACTGCTGTGGGGTTCCTAGCATGAAGTCAGACCGTCTAGGTTCGAGCTCGACCTAACTACAGAGCGCCAAAATCCAAAGAGTAAACATTGACTCTCTCGACTTTCCATATTCCGTGAATGACGACCGAACTGCGGCAATCTGTTAGGACGAATTTTTCAGAGGAACGTGATGGGCACCCGAACTCAAACCTCAGATGAGGAACTCACTTGACGCACAGCATAAAAAGCAACATTGACGAGGATATCAGACAATGGGGCTCTGCTAAGGAAGCATTTGAGTAGCCGAGTTCTCGGTCACAACGTAAGCCACTTGTTCAGAAGCGAGTAATTAGATGAGAATGAAATGTTTCAGATGAGTAAGTCTCTTGTAACAGCATATAAAGCTATATTTGAAATCATAAATAAACCTTTACAGATTGATCACGTATTTTGACATTTTCGGGCTTAATTGATTATTACACCAGGTGCCCTCGAAATGAAACAAGTGTTGAACCCTAAAGTTTAAGTAAGATGCACGACCAACTCTTCAATTTACCATCAAGATCTTCAAAAAATCTTGTTCAATTTAGTAGCCGTAAACTCTGGGAGAGGATGAAATAAGAGCTCTACATGTATTAGCTCTATATAAGGGAGAAAGAAAATTCTAAGTGGAACGACATTTTTAGTGCCTTGTCGTTCCACTTAGAATTTTCATTTCTAACGTTTGCATCTAGGCATTATATAAAATTAACAGTGACAGATTTTTAGGTGAAAATATAAAGATATTACTATGTGTAGGGAATTACAACTCGAAATTAAGAAATTCGAGTGTTGGAAACGCTTACTGAAACTCGTACTAATAAATCTTAGTTTTGGGAAACACAGTATATACACAAATGCAATATTACCAATGATAGTTCATTCAAAGCGGAAGAGATTTTATTTAATTAGTGCCTAGGCAAAAAATAACTTGTTAGATTGACTAAGTTTTTCGTTTTTAATTTGATGTCATATTGCCAGTTGGCGGGAAAGTATAAATTTGTAAATGAAATTAAAGCAACACAGAGGAGCGTCTCCAATTTCGAATGCCGTCTACGTTCGTATCAGGAAAATGTGCGTACCATCTTAATATTTACAGTTACAGAATATTAGTATAAAATACAGATTTGAACAAGTAAAAGCCTGATTTGCATGAAGGTTTAGTAAAAATGACTTCTAACGATGTGTTCTTACGCTCAAACTCTTACTGAAATGCTGATGGAAACCTGAAGATTTGATAGAGCATTTCGCTTCAGTTAATTCCAGAAGATCTTTACATAATCGAGTTAGGGTTCAGGCTCAGACGAATTGGAGACACTGCCGTTCATAGAACTCTTAAAATCTGTCGAATTTTCTTTGAATTCGCCTGAAAGAATTTTATTGGCATTGTGAAGGGCATCAGGAGAATTCGGAGATTACCACGTGACTTGAAATATTTTATCCACACTGAACTCCTATTGAAGTTTTTTAAGCACCATGACGAGTCACAAAAGAGATCTAGATGATTCGGGCGACATAACTGATTTTTTTAACAAAAAAATATAATTGATCATTTCATTCCAGTTACACAAAAGTACGGGAGTTCTGACATGGAGTTTTATTCCATCCATCTTATGGTGCGTGGGTTAATAGAAGGAATTTTAATTTGGGCTTTCATATACTCAGGTAAATAAATTTTGGAATAATGACGTACTATGTTTAGCAGTGGTATGAAGACAAGGATGTTTGACGCACGCAGAATGTAACGGTGAACAATACAAAAAAACTACAGAACGATACAAAAAAGTGGACCGAAATCCTATTACTTCTATTATTTGTAGGTGTCTATAATACCAATTACATGCATAAGATAAATGTTGTGTTTGTTATTGCATAATTGAATAAAATATTTTCTTTCTTATGCATGCAATTGGCAGTCTAGATACCAATAAATAATTGTAAAATTTTGATCCAGTTTTTTTAGTTGCCCTGAAGAAAGAATGCAACGTAGAACTAGGCATGCAGGAAATCAACATGAGAGGCAAGATACCACTTTTTAATTTACTAATCAACGCTAACAAAAAAATTGTACAAAAATTGTGAAATGCAAACACGATTACTGGCGTGCACAAATATTACTTGTGGTCCTTGTATGAATAAGAAGTCGAACGTCAAGCCCTTCACACTAATTATCAACTATTCATTAACAATTCAAGAATAGTTAAATCTCTATGACGCATTAAACATCACAATTCATAACATCCCAAGAACGAATTAAATCCCTACAACTTATTAGATCCCTGCAACTAATTTAAATGTCCACAACTCGACATCCAAAGTCGCATTATATCCCAACTCATTAAATCCCTACTAGTTTTTAAATTTTTTTACACTATATCATTAAATTTCCTTAGTTCATCGTTGATTCAACATCATTGCCAGCATAAACTGGTTTCATGAATCAATATTTCAGTTTTCATCGATTTCAAAATTTCTCATAGTTTTCACTTACAAATGAGTAGTCACTAAACTAAAAAGTTAGCCAAAGGGCTTAGGAAAGATTCTAACTAGCTTGCATACTTAATACAGACAACATGGAGACAATACTCAATAGCGACAATACTAAAACAAAAAATAATAGTCAATGCAGACATCAATATTCCACGCAAACAACAATACTTAATACAGACAATACTCAATACAGATAACAATAATGAACACAGACACCACTAAGGCAAAGCTGGTGCTTGCAGCCCCGACTTGTGGTGTGTAAAAGTGAGGAACATAGTTGGGGAATGCGTGCTGGCCACTGCAGGGGAATAAGCAGCACTCATCCTCAATGGGGAATGTCAAGACGACAATGTCGGGGCTGCAAAAGCCTGCTGGCTTCTTGCCAAGCCTCATGTGGGGAACAGCGAGAACATGTTCTGTATACGAGCAATTCCAGTGCACTTGTTCGGAACACGAGCGCTCCAAGTAAGCATGGTCGGTGTGCGAACGTTTTCAGTGGACATGTTCGGTATACGAACACTTCCATTAAGGACGTTTCTTAGCTACATGCAATTAAATAAGATCTCACAACTTAAGCATAATTCAATTTAGATCTTGTTTTGAATTTCATGACCTTGAATTATCATACTAGGTCTTTCTAAAATATTTATAGTGATTTATTATGGTAATGAAGCGAGATGAACTTCATATTTACGGAGCAGAAGCCCTTCTGAAAACATGCACGAGATCTACAGAAATAATTACGGAAATATTTACAGAAATATCTGCCGTAGTAGTTGCAGAGACTGTCATATAAATTTCGACATAAGCATTAATAGAAGCATTTATATAAGTATTTACAAATTTACAGAAGTATTTACGAAAGCATTTCTCAGGAAAAGATAAATTTCGCACGGAATACTAGTTGTAGAGGTGTAGGGCAGAGGTAGTAGTGACATACACAGCATCAGCTATACACCTCACACTCGAGCGAGGTGTGACGGATGTGGTTAAGACATATATTGTGCAGCTCAGCTTGTAATTTCCATCATTTCTGATGAAACTAGCGCTGTGTGAAAGCTTCATTTCCCATCATTTCAAAAGTAAAATTAAGTTTTAGGTATGCGTTTACTTATGCTAGCCATAGAGTATTTTCCTGAAGCACGTTTCAGATGAGCAGAATGAATAGTGCTAGAGTGTGCAATTGTGCTTTCGCACGTTTATCTTGTTCAATTAATTTTTTTCGGTGGAGAATGAACCAGTATTAAAATTAAACTCGTCTGAATGCGTTTGTGGTACTCTAGAACGTAAAGCATTTTTTTATAACCTTGAAAATAGAGCAGACGGTAGAGGGTAAATGTATACGTCTGTCGCAAGGTTCGATTTTTTCCCCAAATAGACGAATTTTTCGCAATGCCTTCGTTCTTCAGAGCAAAGAGAATTACTAAGAAGAATTAAGCAACCGTGACCAGCACAACACACAACACGAGCTACAACATCACAGCGCCACTCAGTCGCTGCAGCAGCCAGACTTTACATCCGTCTCCCTGGCGCCAACTGCTCCAGCACTGCCCTTACCAGCTGTGTGTTCACCAGCTGTGTGTTCACCAGCTGTGTGTTCACCAGCTGTGTGTTCATCAGCTGTGTGTTCACCAGCTGTGTGTTCACCAGCTGTGTGTTCACCAGCTGTGTGTTCACCAGCTGTGTGTTCACCAGATACCTCAAGACATGTCAGTGATTTCAGCCATTTCTTTCGAGAACTATTTCTGATACGAATATCTTCAAATCGAGAACCACCAGGGAACCATCGAGAACTATCAGGAACGAGAACTATTTTTAACAGAAATCATCTGCGACCGAAACCATCATTGACAGGAACCATCTGCATGGAGAATCATTTGAAACAGATACTAATTTCTAATTAAAGCAGAACACAAAGTCTGTTTAACTCACGCACTTTAATCAGTAAACGGACAAATTTTGACTATCTATCAAGTTTTGACTAGCTTGCTATCAAGTTTTGGTTAATCAACAGCCAATTTTTAGCTTGAAAACTTATATTTTAACTTGCGAGCTGTATACCTTTCTTTCTTCAACTGTCAACTTTCAACTTGAGAACTGGCAACATTTCCTCATTAAACTGCAAATTTTTGACTAAAGTAGTCAACTTTTGACTTAAGAACTGGCAACATTTCCACATTAAACTGCAAACTTTTGAATAAAGTACTGTCAACTTTTGGCTGGTAAATTACTAAGTATTACGTAATAATGTACTGTGGCTGCTACAGCCTGTCACTCAGTACGCTTCAAACAACTGCTCTGACTTTCTGACGTCATGGACGTACTGAGGAGTTCAGCCATCAGATCTTACTAATATTATTTATTTTCATAGCTGTGCTGAATTACTTTCAAGATTAGGAAGGGTCCAGATTTTGTAAATCCGTTGTAAAATTTAGAATTAGTTGAAAATCAGACGGAAAATTGCATGCAGATTCATAGACCAGCGAACAAGTCTTGTCGTGCAAAGTGCATGCATTGCCAAAAGAACTTACATGTTTGTGTGCATAAAATATACATGTATAGAACCGACATGCCACAAAATGATTCATAATTCACTCACTTTTGTTGTTGTAAATAACAGTTTGACCTTTCGTTTTATTCTCACGAGGAAGTTCATGTAGTGGATAAATGAACGAATGAATTTAAAATGCATCAAATGTTTTCTGACTCTCAAACAAAACTCTTCTTTTATAAATTAATGAATCATTAGCAAATGATTACAGCACGCACCACTTGCTAAAATCAAAGCTTTAAACAAACTCTTGCGCTTAATAGGGAATTCCAATTTATTTATTTACGAATATTTAGGAAATTTTTATCAGCCAAAATTTGAAAAAACATCAACTACTGAAAATTGCGGCAAGCTTTCCCTTCAAATAAGAGATCTGGATCAACTTTTTGCCACGGAAGATCTTTCGTGTCTGAGGAGGTGATGTTTTAAAATAAACATATTTAGTGAATTGCGTTTGTAGATTACGTTTGGATGCAAGTTTTTACGCTTAATGATTGTTCTTTAACAATTTTACATTAGGGTGTTGTTTCATACGTGAAGCCGCTTTCTTTGATGCTCGCTTTTACCATGATTTACAATTTTGAACAAGTGATGAGCACTTTTTTTACAAGCACGCGATGCATGTTGGAAACTTCCTCGTGAGAATGTCCTAGACCGCTTTTGTGACTCGAGTCATGTTTTAATTGATGCCCTCGTTCTACGATGCTCTGATGTTGAAACACAGAAGTCGCTGCGGAGGAAAACTTGAGACAGGAACCTTGAGGCCTTCTGATTGATAACTAAAAGTTACAGATGTTTAATTGAAATCTCGTCGGGAAGAAACCGGGTTTATACAACTATCACTTGAATGCTCTACCTTCGGGTTGAGGTCGGACCCCTGCTGCATGAGGGTGCCAATGGTGAACCAAAAGGAGTTGGCGAGGGTGAAGTCGTTCTCGAGAGTCTCCGTCTTGGGCACGCAGGGATGACAGGTTTGCCACTCAAAAGGACTAAACCGAGCCACCACAAATATGGTAACTGACACAGCAACGTACGCTGCCAGAATGTACAGCCAAATCTCGACTGCCAGTGGGTTCATAAAGCTAAACAAGCGCGTAGGAATACGCTCGGGTACCTAGGAAAAAAGTTTGTATACTTCTGGCATCTGTTCGGACTACTTTAATAGTAACAGTGCACTACATTATTCCTGCGGTCACGGAGCAGATAGACGAATGCTTGAATTAAGAGACCTTCAGTATGATATAGTCTGAGCCACTGAAGCGCTAGCAAACTTGGATTATTAGTACTACTTCTACTACTACTATTACTACTACGTTGAACTACAATTCTGGTGGCTGCCGAGAGGTTGGGAACCCGCGAATGTGAGTACGTGGTACGAATGTATTAAGTACACGCGCTTAAATTAAGAAAGCGTACGGGCACACAAAAAACAGAAAAATGAACTTGCAATTAGAAAAAACAAGGAAATGCGCCAGGGTACCAGAATATGTTGAACTTTCAGGAGTAGAAAAAACTTAGCTTTTACTCTGTACACGGAGTAAAAATTAGAAATAGATTAGGATAAGTATGTAAAAAAGTTTCATCCCGATATGCATAGATTTATCGAAGCGTGGCATGAAATTTTGCAGAACTAAGACTAGGAAACTTTCAAAATGCTGTAGAAGCGAGGGAAATGTACAAGTAACTCGAGTAAGAAAAGAAAATTGTGAGAGTGAAAAACTTAGCAAGTCCATCTCAAGCCTTGGAGCAGCTGTAACAAGTGACTGCAAGTCTTGGAACACCTGTGACGAGTAACAACCTGTAACAAATAACTACATATCTTGGAACACCTGTAACAAGTAAAACCTGTAACAAGTAACTACATTCGTTTAACAAACGTGTGAACAGAGATGTGCTCTGTAGTTTAGCGTCGCTGTGAAATACAAGAACTTGTACGGCGTACATAACAATACAGAGCATCAGTCACTTTCAATGATCCAAGGTACACATGTTTATTCTTTGTTGTTACTACAGAGCGGAAGCTTAATGTAGTACTCGATAAAATCCTATGTAAAGTTTCCTAGTATTAATTAACCGTATAATCAATCCATTGTTGGATTCTTCCTCGTCTTCAGAGGTGGTTACATTTCTGTGTTGGGGCAGTTTTAGGTTTAAGTATTCCAGAGAGGTCATCAACTTTTTGTAATATGTTAAACATGAGGAAATATAGGAACACTCCAGAGGATGTATTGGATTTGATTAGATATGGTACACATGTATTGTGCTTCAGAAAGTACTGTGATGAACAGTTAAAGCAAGAGTCGACAGATCAACGCATTTCAATCATCAATCGACGTATGTAGATGAATTAAGTATTTAATCCTTGAACTACTCAACTTCCCTATCTAAATCAACAACCCTATCCAAATCAACATCTGTCTAAATCATTGTCCCTATCTAAATTAACGTTCCCATCTAAATCTATCGATTGTACCAGAATAAAAAAAAAGAAATATGAACAACGGATTTGTCGATTCTACACAAGTTCCATGAAATCTAAAGTTACGGCATCAATCATGTACAGACATCTCAATCACGCACCGACCCGTTCTACTAACGAATCAGTTATAATTAAATTGAATGGCTAGAACATGATTTTCAATTTAAGAACTTATTTCGTTTAAATTATTTTCTAAACTCATGAAAAATGTGAACTATCACTTGGTATGAGCTAGCACTTGATATAAGTTAGTACTTAATAACAAGATTGCGAGCAACACAGATAATACACAGCAATATAATAAAGCTAGGAGATTGTCACTGGCGCAATATTGTATAGCAATAGCTGAAGTTGTGTTAAGAACATGTTCTCAGATGCAATAACTTGAAGCAATAACTGAATTTGTGTGGTGAAATTGTGGTCAAGCTGTGAGCGTTGGTACCCCGCTGGAGGCGTTGCTTTCTTACCAATTTTATGTTCATGAAAAATTGTCATCGGATGACAATTGAGATGGTGCTGGTGATGTGAGAAATGATGGGTGATGGAGGGATGCTGGTGATGTGAGAAATGATGGGTGGTGGAGGGATGCTGGTGATGTGAGAGATGATGGGTGGTGGAGGGATGCTGGTGATGTGAGAGATGATGGGTGGTGGAGGGATGCTGGTGATGTGAGAGATAAGAGGTGATGGAGGGATGCTGGTGATGTTAAAGATGGGAAGCAAAAAAATAAGAACAAAAGTTTCTAAATGAAAGTAAACTTACAAACGTGCAGGAATATAAATTAAAAAACATTTAGCCTTTCTCAGCCCAAGCAAGGAATTTTCTTCAGCAATTATACTCGTACAGGGTGGCCCATAAGTAAGGTACCTTTTAAAACTATTATAGCTATAAAACTACAAATGGTAAAGAGATTTAGTTAATTCAGAATGAATGAGGAGATTTCAAAGTTTTCTACCAGCGTATCAAGTCTACCGACAATTACAACATATTGCCCAAAAAATCATAAAATCCACCTCCCAAAATGAATCGCTACGCAATGGAACAACGAGCAAAAATAGTGAAACTTTACTTACGATGTAATTGTTCGGTTACTGCAGTTCAGAGGAATTACAGGAATATTGATGGTATTGAAAGAAGTCCTTCGAAGAAGTGCATAAAAAACTGGTATTGAAATTCAGAGAAACTGGGACAACAGCAGACAGACAACGTTGTGGCAGGCCACGGACCATACGAACTGGTGCTTCAATTCAGCTTGTTGCAACGAGTGTTGCTGATCGGCCCAAAACGTCAACTAGGAGACGTTCAATTCAACTGAGAATGTCACGTACCTCACTGCAACGTATTTTGGTAAAATATATAAAGTATCATCCATATAAAATTCAATTAACTCAAGAACTCCATCCTACGGACTACCAGAAGCGATTAGATTTTGTGAATAGATTTCTGCAGCTTGCAGAAAATGAAAACTTTGTAAAGAATTTAATAATGACTAATGAGGCACATTTTCATCTCAACGGTTTTGTTAATAAGCAAAATTGCAGATTCTGGGCTTCAGAAAATCCAAAAGAAATTCATGAACGTCTATTTCAGTCAGCTAAAGTAACAGTATGATGTGGCATCACTTCTTCGAGGATCATTGGACCATATTTCTTTGAAGATGCTAATGGTGATGCAATTTGTTTTAATGGAAACCTGTATAGACAGATGAATCAAGAATATTTGATACCTGAAATTGGATATAATAACACAACGATTACCTTCTTTCAACAAGATGGAGCTACAGCGCACACAGCGAAAGAAACAATGCAAATGTTAAAAACAATTTTTCGAAACAGAATAATTTCTCATTTTGGTGATATACCGTGGCCATCTCGATCTCCAGATCTAAGTGCTCCTGATTTCTTTCTATGGGGATATTTAAAGAAAAATATTTACATTGAAATGCTTGATACTTTACAGCAATTGAAACTAAACATCATTCAAGAGATCAACAACATTTCACCAGAGACATTAAGGAAAGTAATGAACAGCACCGTTGAAAGAGCACGCCATTGTTTGACTAATAAAGAAGGTCATTTAAAAGATATTGTATTTCATAGTTAAACGTATTTTATTGTTTCATTTATATACTTATATTAAACTTCAAAATTTCTTCTTTCATTCTGAATTAACCATATCTCTTTAACATTTTTAGTTTTATAGCTATAATAATTTTAAAAAGGTATCTTACTTATGGGCCACACTGCATAGCAAGCAATTTTCTTATGCAACACAACAAATTAAACAACCATTTGAGTTACAGTAATAAAATTTTGCAAATTTCCTGAAAACTTGTAATAGAATAGAATTTGGAAATCTGTTTTGTATTCAGTATATTGAAATGATGAAATATTATTGGATTTGCAGACATTATAAGAGCTTTTTGAGAAAGTGATACGTGTAATTATGGGTATAATTAGCAAGTTTTTTATTATGGGTATTATTGACAAGTATTTTATTAAGAGTATTATTTGGTAGTATTCATGTACGGGTATTACTGGCAAGTAATTTGTTACGAGTATCATTCGCTAGTCTTCAACTATAGATGGTATTGGCACTTAAAGAAATATAAAAAATAATCAACTCATTTCATTATTCGACTCGCGTGAACTAACTTTTTAGATATTTATTAATTGGGCAGACATGAACTGTACAATATACAGTAATTAATTCCCATCCCTTGGTCTGTTACTTGTGGCTGTACAGACTGCCATACCCTGGTCTGTTACTAGTGGCTGTACAAACTGCCGTATCCTGGTCTGTTACTAGTGGCTGTACAGACTGTCATACCCTGGTCTGTTACTAGTGGCTGTACAGACTGCCGTATCCTGGTTTGTTACTAGTGGCTGTACAGACTGCCGTATCCTGGTCTGTTACTAGTGGCTGTACAAAAATCCCAACGCTTGCTTTGGAGATAATAGTTAACATGGTTCATTGATAGTACCAGCGTTTCATAAAAAATCTGGTAAAAATTTGCGTGGCAATCGTTTTGAAATTTTTAAAAGTATGTATGAAGAGCCTCTTTACGAGAATTATTTACACCTGCATAGTCTAGAATGAAACCGCAGAACTTCATGTACATAAATCAAACAAATTTTTAGGAGTCAAGTCCTACAAAAGCTTTAGCTTAAGCAAAATAAAAACAAAGTATCAAAGAGGCGTGATGATAGCGTACTAAATAATATAAGTATTCTATTTATTCCATTTTAACTTGAGTCCCTTTTTTGTGAAAACTTAGCAGAAAATATTTACTTGTCCAAACTAGTCTGAAGACCTTCATATTAACTGGTCTTTTTGAAAAGTAATATGTTATTCAAGTAGTTAAAGCCATAACACTTTTTCATCAACTTCCACTTGATGAAGCAGCGTGAAATTCATGCACTGTAAGAGGGAGAACGTATTCCATTGGAGCATCAAATTTCGTAATTTTTTGACCACAGCGTAACAGTGCCGACTAAATTTCACGTTCCGTTTAATTAATGCACAATTAGTTTTAGGGAAAGTTAATTTTCCATTGAGATATTTTTATTTCCCCGCATCCAATGGAATGTTTTGAGGGCGCACAAAACTGAAGCATTTGAAACGAAGCAATTTGAAGGAGTCGACGCTACAACTTTTTTAGCTCACAACGAAGGAAGAATTTACCTCGAAATGGTGAAGGCTGGTCGTAAGAATCAAAGTTTTACATCGAACCTGCATGGGGGGTCTAGAACTTTTGGGGGAGAGGAGAGGGGGGGTAATCCATTTCTACATTTCTAACGAAAATTACCTTAGGGCTCAAACAAGACCCTTGCCGTAATTTTCTGGAGTTCAGACCAGACCGGTGTGACAACTAAACAATAATTACCATTGGGGTTCCAACCAGACTGTTGCTGCAATTTGTGATAAATTACCTTTGGGTTCAGACCAGACCCCTGTCGCAGAAGGGTCCCCGTTATGAACCAAAAGGTGTTGTTTAGATTGAACTGGTTCTCAACAGTGACTGGTTCGTCAAGACACAGTCGCGGTTCGTTCCACTCGTACGGACTAAAGCGAGCCATGACGAACATGGTGAAGGATACGAGCACGTACGCTGCTAACACGTACAGCCAGATCTCTACGGCCAGAGGGTTCATGAACGAGAACAGGCGTGTCGGCTGCCGGGATGGGATCTGCAATATTGTGCGAGCTTTCATACTCTTGCGTATCATGGACAATTTTTACTGCACTAAAATGGAGTTTTTACCCTGACGACAATTAAGTCTTCATGGGAGAAAATTTGCTTGGGAGAAAATTTGATTTTGAGAAAATTGTACCCTTAACAACTCAAAACATTAGAATTTTACCCTCAGGGATACAGGATTTTAGCCTGAATAAAAAAGGATATTATCACCAGCAAAACTATTACCATGAGGAAAATAGCACTTCAATCTGATAAGAGTAGCATTTCAAGCTGTAAAAACTACAGTTTCCAGCAGACAAAAATTAAACTTTCACTAACGCAAACACAATTGGTTTTACTTTTGCGCTTCCTATGAATTTCCTTCTTTACAAGAGCTCATAGTTTTCAGCACGAGATGATACATAGAAGCTCAATGTTTGCTGGAGGTCTTCACAAAACACACACACACACACACACACACATGCAAACCAATGTAACACACGATTGATCATCAGTCGTGGAAGTGTGTTCCTTTCGAAAAATAAAACGAGAATTTAGAAAAAATTAAAATGTAAAATAATGAAAAATATGTGGAAATTTTTTTCAGCCAAAGTGTTCTAGAGAATTAAATTGCATTAATATATATTTGTGAGGCAAAGAAAATACTTGAGATGATACGCAGTAAGAAGCTTTTCGCTTTACTTTCAGGTATTAATTTTCTTCTTTGGATTAATTTCAAGTCAATTTATCCTTTGAGTGACTTTTTATCACAAGGTCCCTTTTTTGAGTTACTACGACCCTTAACTTTTTTCTCAATTTACTTCCATGTCATAAGTTCCTTCTTTGGCTTACATCCTAGTTCTGAAATCTTCAATTCTTTTACTGGTCCACACCCAGGTCCTGAACTTCTTCTTTAATATATTGGCAAGTCCTAAACGCTCACTTGGAAGACTTCCAACTGCTTAACTCCTTCAGGTCACATTCAAGTCCCAATGAGCACCGTGTACAAGAACATAAATTACCTCGCAAAGCAAGCGACTGCAACATGAAATTTTTTTAACATTTTCATGAGTTCTGAATTATGAGCGCGCGTGCACACTGCAGCCACGTGCGCGGCTGGAAAGGTACGTGCGCGGCTGGAAAGGTACGTGCGCGGCTGGAAAGGTACGTGCGCGGCTGGAAAGGTACGTGTGGGGCTGGAAAGGTACGTGTGGGGCTG
>VCRD01004114.1:0-50250 GCA_006783055.1 Trinorchestia longiramus
TATATATATATATATATATATATATATATATATGTATATATATATCAAGGACTACTATAAACAGGACGTGCACCGCCATATAACTGACTACCCTAACGGAGGCCATTGCACTCTTAGTAACACAACATTTTTCATCGAACAAATTGATCAAAAATTATTTCTTTCAAGCAATAGAATGGACAAAAACGTTTTACAGTGATTTTTAAATGGTTCAAAGCACTGTGATGTTTTGAAATACCAACTTTAATCGGACTTAACATGTATTATTTTACGAGATTAGTGGTCACTTTATAGAAAGCCGAGTTGCTGCAGTTTTTAAACTTTCCAAATGAATTATAGTTAAACCTTTTCCAATGCAAACAACCAAACATACAAACATTCACCCATATAAACAAACAGACATAGAAACAAAAACCTACCAAACTGCAGCAATTAGTCAGCCAACCGGGCCTTCTTGACAGAGGTCTGAAGAAGGACTGCATTCTTCTGCTAGTCTTTCTTTGAGGGGTCTACAGCAAGTTGAGTGAGTGTAGTAGTCGTCAGAATACTGCCTTTCTTTGACTCGTACAGTTCTTTGACGTCTGCAAATGATGCTGTGTTTCATTGTCGAGACTGATTTTCTGGCCCTTCTCACTGATCCAGTTCTTGCGGATGCAGTTGTTTAGCAGATGTAGCTCCAGTTGTTTAGCTCGAGCTGTTTAGCAGATGTACTGCGTCAAAAAGGAGAAACCAGACACGCTCGTTGTCAAGAGGATGCTTGGCGGTGGCACTGCAATCACCTAGTGATTAGAATAGAAGTGGCCTTGCAGTCTCGGTTGTTCTCGGCCATGCCACTCAGCAACCCACCAGAAAATGAAACTGTTGGGCGAATCTGTACTTCATCTACCATGGGAAACACATTCGTCTGTTGCAGTGTCTAGACTTTGTCAAATGTTTCTCTCAGCACCTGGTCCTTGTCAATAGATGAAGTGATGTACTACAGCTTGCGTTTGCATGGCAGCACTAAAAAGTCTCTAAGCTGTTCATAATTACACTTTGGGTATGATTGAAGAGCAAAACAATAATCATTCATGGAAACCTGCTTCTGTGATAAAAGTTCCAACTGACGTGTCAGAAATACCAACTTCTTCACCTTCTCGGTGTCGACATAGGCTGACGTGTTAGCTTGAAAGGTGACAACATTTCGGATCGTTTTGTCAAACGGGATGTCATACATAGTTCATTGCCAAGCGCACAGTTTCGTCGGACTGCGTATACGATCTCCAACCATTATTGGGATGAAGTGTCTTAAACAGTGGTACTAATGCCGTTCTTGAATGCACTGAACAGCATTGGGGAACACAAAGTGGGCTTGTTTTCGACAATCACAGACAGGCTGCACTCACTGAAATAGTCGGTTATGAACAAACACACAAGCCTTTCTTTCAACCTTGAAATAATCATGTTCTTGTACTGCTTTTGCAGGTTACGCTCAGGTTTGAAAGCATCAAATTAAGTAATCTTATCCTTCTGAAGAAAATACCTCAGTTGTTGGTCTTCAACTTTCGCCGGGCGAGGTGAAGGTTTTGAAGATTGCGGACATGAAGCAGGTATCGAAATTTGCACTTTCGATAGGATTAATGTAGTTTCCGAACTACTGTACTCATACAGAGAACTAGGAATAAGTAGCAAAAGTACCTATATAGTGAGAGGCGGATGGATAGTCGTCGCATTATTATTTTTGAAGAGTTTCAGCGCCGTCGCGTTCGAAGGTTCCATCCGGTCCCAAAATACCCAAATTGTCAGTATTGCATTTGTCTAGTCTGTTCAGACTTCAAGGATTCGATGCAAGTGTGGAGCGGGGTCGTTGGGCTGCGAGCTGATGGTGGAAACTAATCCTGCTCCATCGTCGGCAGACGTGACGTTGTACTTCTTCCTTGCTTTTCCCTGCCTATATTTTGTGTTTTTGAATAGAATTTCTTTCATTTCGTTTTGTTGTGCAACCTAGCACACATTGTCTGACGTGTACTCCATATTTTAACTGGTTTATCCAGAACGTTAAATAAATAACTTAAAAATAGATTATTGTCTAATTCTAATTAAAATTACTTAAATACAAGTGAATTCATCTAATAATGAGGGTCTGAAAAGACTCTCAACTGAGAATTCTACTCTTAAATACTCTTATTCTACTCTTATTCTACTCTTCTTAACTTAATAATTAAGTTAAATAATAAGTTCCCGCTCTTCTTGTTTTCTATGTGGCTGATATTTCACCCGTAGTCTATTGTGTGAGGCAAATTTTATCTGTTTAAGCTGTATTCAATATATTTTCTACCCAAAGACTACAGGAAACAGGACATGCACGGCCATATAGTGGACTAAGCTAGCGGCGGTCAGTCCCCTGGGTTCAGTCAGTTATCAACAGTCCCCGTGCTGACATTGTCATAGTCTGTCGCTCGGGTTAAATCGGTCATTGTTGTTTGTTTCGAGGCACATGGCTGCATTTCCAAGTGGATATTGTTTGTTTACAAAGTTTATTCCTAATAACATATATTAAAAATGCCGAAAAAGTGAGGGGTTGTGAACTGTCGGGGTAATTACAATAAGGAGAACAGGCGCCGCGTGTTTCGCCTGCCGAAAGAGCAGTCTTAAAGGCAGAAGTGGCTTGATCTGCTTCCACCTCGTGAAAACTTTCTCATTGATCCAGATAAGTTTTTCATTTGTGAGATACACTGGGGTGCTGACCCACCTCTGATCAAATTGCGTGGTGGTTCTATGCCACCTGAAATCTTTCCCAGTATCTTCAATGTGCCTGCATCATATCTGCCATCTCCAAAACCTGCACCTCACCCAGCGAAAGTTGAAGACCAACAGCTGAGATATTTTTTTTCTTCAGAAGGATAAAATTACTTCATTTGATGCTTTTAAACCTAAACGTAACCTGGAGAAGCAGTACAAGAACATGATTATTTCAAGATCGAAAGAAAGGCTTGTGTGTTTGTTCATGACCGACAACTTCAATGAGCGCAGCCTGTCTGTGATTGTCGAAAACAAGCCCACTTTGTGTTCCCCACTGACATTCAGTGCATTCAAAAACGGCATCAGTGTTCCACTGTTTAAGACACTTCATCCCAACAGTGGTTTGAGATCGTATACTCAGTTCGACGAAACTGTGCACTTGGCAATGAACTATGACATCCCGTTTGACAAAACGATCCAAAATGTTGTCTTTTTTCTTCAAGCTCACACGTCAGCCTGTGTCGACACCGAGAAGAAGAAAAAGTTGGTATTTTTGAACGTCAGTTGGAACTTTTATCACAAAAACTGTCTTCCATGAATGATTATTTTTTTGCTCTTCAATCATACCCAAAGTATAGTTATGAACAGCTCAGAGACTTTTTGGTGCTGCCATGCAAACGCAAGCTGCAGTACATCACTTCATATATTGTCAAGGACCAGGTTCTGAGGGAAACATTTGACAAAGTCCAGACACTGCAGCAGAAGAATGTAATTCTCCTGGTAGATGAATTAGAGATTCGCTAATTGTTTCATTTTCTGGTGGGGTGCTGAGTGATATGGCTGAGAACAACCGAGACTGCAAAGCCACTTCTATTCTGTGTATCATGATGAAGTTGCTGCACAAAGGACCTAGTATGATGATTTCTATGACACCCGTCTAAGAGCTGACGGCAGCATACCAGCTTGAGCGTGTGAAAAAGGCGGCAGCTGCTGTTTAGAGGGCAGGTGGGCGTGTCATCGGGTCTATCACAGACAACCACAAGGTGAACCAGCAGTATTGTAAGCTGTTTGGTTGGCTGGGTGATTACAGTGCGACAGCCAAGTACCCTCTTGACAACAAACGTGTCTGGTTTCTTCTTTTTAACACAGTACATCTGCTAAAATGCATCTGCAACAACTGGATCAGTGAGAAGAACCAGAAGATCAGTCATGACAATGAAACAACGGCATCATATGCAGACGTCAAGGAACTGTACGAGTCAGAGAAAGGCAGTATTATGACCACTACTACACTCACTCAATTTGCTGTGAACCGCTCACGACTTCACCTACAAAATGTGCAGTGTGTCTTGAAGATTTTCAATGACAAGGTTGGGGCTTCATTGAAACTCAGAGGATGCCGTGACACTGCTAAGTTCATCCAAATCATCCTCAGCTGGTGGAATGTAGTAAATGTGTCTACGAAGGGGCAAGACCAGCGCATGAGCGATATATATCGATCTGTTCAGGATCCTCAGGCAACCAACCTGCAAACTTTCCTGACGATTTTCCAGGAGGCTGCTTCAGGACATGGAGCAAGTCAAATTTAGTACATTACCCATGACACCAAGAAGGCACTGGTGCAGACTACGGAGGGACTACTTGCCGTTTACCGCTACTTGTTCAGAAATGCAGGCTTCCAGTATGTTGTGTTGCGTGAGATCCAGAGTGACTGGCTTGAGGGGGAGTTCTCAGTCTACCGTCAATCAACTGGTGCGAACTCTTTCATGACCAGTGGGATGCGTTCTCCGCATGCAAGCATCGCCTCACAAGATATGCTGCCACAAACCTCCCGTCCATTGATATCCAGCCTGAGTCAAAGGAACGGGAACATACCCGCTTGAGGACTGCCATTGATCTAGAGGATGCAGCCTATGTTGAGAGGTGCACCACAGATGTGACACTGACTCTAAGAGAAGAGTGTAGTGCGGCCTATGTGGCGGGGTGGCTTGAGATGAAGTGTGCAGACGATGTGTCCTTTAGCGCCGAGGAACCTCTTGTGACCAGTGACGTAAAGGACTTTATCGAGACAGTGTACAGAGGTTCCCTGACGACTCCACATGTGTGCACTTTTGATCTTGTCAGATGTAGACTGTGTTTCATCAAGGAAGCCCGTCACCGTGTCTGCTGCCAGAAAAGACTATTGCAGATCTTGACACTGGCCAGCTTCAGTGGAATTGACATTGACTGTCCCAAGATTTTCCGTGGTCTGGCAAATGTCCTTTTGAATGGACTCCACAACCTAGAGAAAGACCAGCGGAAGAATGCAGTCCTTCTTCAGGCCTCTGTCAAGAAGGCCCGGTTGGCTGACTAATCGCTGCAGTTTAGTAGGTTTTTGGTTCTACGTCTCTTTTTTATGTGCGTGAATGTTGGTATGTTTGTTTGTTTACATTGAAAAAGGTTTAACTATAATTCGTTTTGTAAAGTTTACAACTACAGCAACTCGGCTTTCTATAAAGTTTTGGCCACTAAGCTCATACAATAATACTTGTTATGTCCGGCTGAAATTAGTATTTCAGAGCTTTACAGTGCTTTAAACGATTCAAAATTCACTGTAAAACATTGTTATCCCTTTTATTGCTTTGAAGAAGTAATTTTTGAGCAATTTGTCCAACAGAAAATGTTATGTTACTAAGAATGCAATGTTACTACCGTAGTCCCCTGTATGTATAGCCGTGCAAAGGACGGCTTGGTTCATCGTTATTCTAGAAGATAGACAAGCTGCTGCTGCTGCTGCTGGTCTGTTTGACAGAACATAAAATGCTCTGTTTTGTAAAGACATAAGTTTGAATACTCTAGTGCAGTGGTCTTCAAACTTTTATCCGCCGTGCCCCTCTTTAAATGATTTTATTTATGTACGACCCCTTTAACTTTAGCAAAATAAAGAACAAAATATAAATATAGCAGAAAAATTGAATGTTGACCAAGAAATCAGGTCTACAGTTAATTATTTATCGTAAAATTTTTTATATTTTATCCTGAAATAACATTATTACGTAAATAAGAACAGTATGATCCTACATTTCCCGACCCCTGTTGAAAAGTTCTGCGACCCACACTTTCGTAGAGCACTGCTCTAGTATACTCTGAATACATTACAAAAGTTTAGTAATATACTTTGGTTCGAAGTTCTCGAGAAAATTGTAAGAAGCACTTGGGATTAAAAAAATTTGAAATGATCTTAAACAAATATAAATGTATTTCCTGTTAAAAGCCTAGCTGGATTATATTGATGTTTTCATAGAAATAGAATACAGAAATGACGGCCAGTATTAATTACACAGGCGGTAACAAATAAGAGAAATTCACGGAAAATATTCACAGTTACTTCATCTTCAGTATCACAGGATGACCTGAAAAGTAATTAGACAGATAAATAATAACCCTCAAGCACATAGACCAAATGTATGAACAATCTTTCTACGAAAATGAATGCCAATTGATCATGGTCTTGATCCTTATTTATGAAGCCATATGATATATAGTGCAACTTGTTAAGACTAATAAGTAACGTTCATCTAGATCGTTGCTTCTGCATGTGACCTCAAGCAGAGTCGTATTGTAGTAAAATGTTCTTTGCAGTTTTAGACTTTACAAATCTGCACCAAAATTTTGGTGCAGTTTTCAACTACAAGCTCTAAAACTTCAAAAAAATTGCTGACTAATTGTAGAAATAACTCAGCATTGACTTAACGTACACATGGAGATAAATACTCTTCAGTGTCTAGGGTACGACTTATTAAAGTACATATTCAGGCCCTTGTTCACGGCATGTACGCTTGACGTTGGCAGCAGAATTCCAGCCCTGCCGGGAGCCACAACGACGATTTGGATGTCAATTTCCGTCCTCCGAAAGACGATAATTGCACACCAGGAAATACAGTCTCAGGGCAGTGATTCTGACCGGTATATTTTAGTTGATAAAAATTACAACTTAGGCATTGGATTCCCGACTTCAATTTACTGTTTTTGTTAAGTATTTCTAATTACAGTTTTCATTTATAGATCCTATTTACTGTTACTATTTACTGTTCCCACATTCAATTCTGCCTTATCATTCCCAATCACTTTTCCCATAATATTCTTACTACATATTCCCATTTGCTGTCACTACATATTCTTCCCATTTACTGTTCCATCCAATGCAGTCACACTCGCGCATAATACCTGGACATGAAAAGCAATGCATGTCAACACACTGATTAAAAAAAATCAGTTGCTGTCGGGATCGCTGCATTGACTGGCGCACGTAAATCCTTTTTCAATGAACAACCAAGTTCTATTGAAGAACACATGTATGTTTTCAATATGGATTTTTTCAAGCATAAAGAAGAGTTTTCAGTATCTGGAAAATTTCGAAAAGAGAGGTTTTGAAGGTCTCATTTCCTACTCCAAATTTTATTTTTTGGCCCGAGTCTCATTTTTAGTCTATGTCTCCTACTTGCCCAGGTCTCATTTTTACATGTTCTTTTTAATCAGAGTCACAATTTTTCACAACATGCACAAATCTAAGAGCATCACGGGTTTAATTCAGGCCTTTTTGTGTCAGTCGTCAGCAGGTCTACATTGCAAAATATGACTCCATTCTCAGCTCGTTAATTTTCTCCATTGATAAACTACTATCCTCAGCTTGGTTATACAGCCTGTTGATGACTCCATTGTGCAAAAGTTATCGGTAGAAAGGCATTTCTTTTATGAGTACCATGAGAAATTACAACACATAAGATTGGGTTATTATTTATAAATAATAAACTGAATACACACTACACCGGGTTTTGCAAACTCGCAGTCGCTCATTGCATGGCCAATGGAAGAGTTTTTATTCATGGGTCCGGTGAAATAGTCATTTAATAAACCCTGATCTACCACAACCAGAAAATTATTATTGAAGATAAAAGTAACTATTGCTTTAATTACAAGATATGACTCACAATAAACTTGCTTCGATGATTTTGCAACTTTTGACAATGCGTTCGTACATAAATAGAGTTACAATGTAACTGAAATAAGTCATATAATTATAGAAATCTGTACGTTCAACATCCTGATTACAAAGTCCGTCCAATGTCATATTTAAACTTATATTTTCTACTTTTGAAAACAGACCAGGTGGTTTTGATACTGTGGACTCGGGATCCATTTAGGTAAAGAGCAAGCGTGGTGGTGTCACTCTATTCCTAACTTGAACAAGTAGCTCGGAGAAAATTCGCTGGGTAACTTGTCTGTGATAGCTAGAGCCTGAAATATAGGAATTCATCACAAAATTGCAATCGAATGAGGTTTAAAGAAAGAAGAAAAAATGAGCAGACATTGATCGTGCTCTCAAACCTTCATTCTGAAGTTGTAGTGAGTTTTCATTAGGCAATAAACAATTAATTTACATTGTGTTAAACAAAACTGTCATGTTCAGTTTTTATTGTAAAATCTACTGTTTACATAAAATACTGAGCTAAAGAATAAAAGTCCTAAGTTACAGAAATTATCAAATCGTGTAAAATGTGCATTTGCTTTTAGACAGTACATCGCTGTATGGATTCACCTGAACACATTCATACGTTCATATGCTTCTGCAGTACAATCATATATTACTGAAAATTCGTAATTGTATGTGTTGGAACTAACGTAAATTGACATGGTAACTTTGTTCCTAAATTTATCTTAATTAGGCGATTGCAGGCATCAGCATGTTTGGTGTTAAGTTTATCATTTGCTTGTGGTCTTTCGCTTTGGAGAAAGGTAATATAAATAAACAAACACGTATGTCAAATGTGAAAAATCACAAATTTATGCAGGGATATGTTTTACATAATTAATAAAGACTAAATATGACTTATTAGTCAATTATATGAGTCATTATACTCTACGTAATCGATCATTACGGCACAGAATGTGTTGACAACTTTGGCTGCCATGTTATTCATTGTTGAGATCGCAATTTTATTTAACCTGAACATATGTATTAAAACACATTAGGACATAAAGTGACGGAACTTGAAAATCCTATACGTAAAAAAACTCCTGAACGTAAAAACTTTATTTCCAATGGGGTTGATCCAGGCAATATGTCACATTTCATTTTAAAATGCCCCACCGTTAGAATCTCTAAAAGTAGAAATACGTGCATTGTTTATATCGTGAACGGTGCTTATTTCTTCAAAATAACATGTAATTAAAGACGTTTACAAATAAGAATAATGTTATCATGACACAGAGTATAACAGATGCAAAAATAGTTTAGAAATATTTCAAGAACTGAAATAACAGCCTATTTCAAGCATATTTGATCGTTTTTAAATCATTTTGCTCATTACTAATGGTAATTGAGCTAAAACTGTATTACATCGTTTATTCCAAAACAAACAGCATACCACACAACATTTTAAGCTCAGCTTTCAACTGTAAGCCTAAATTCTAAAGAATTAAATATATGAAATCTGTTTGAAACTTTAAGTTCAGTTTCTAACTTGCTGACCGATCACGCTGAGTGATGTGCTGCTAGTCGATTTAATTTTTATCATTAATGTTTTTATTACCTTAACTAGATAGATAGAAATTCGACGGTACATATTAGACTAATTTGAAATTATTATGAAGACGAATGTATCAAGGACTTACGACAAATCATTGGGTTTTATCTGAACATTTTCAATAAATTTATACAATATTTCCATTTTGTATCTTACCTACCGATAACATGGCCATGTGGTTGAAGAAGGCTAATAACGGGGAAAGAATACGTATTTTATAGCAATCCAGCGCCTATAGTATCCATAGTACAATGCTTATGATACTTGAATCCAAGTTCTGATTTCAGCTGAATAATTTTTCTTCCGCAACACATAGGAAGAAATGGGATGGACACACACAGAAAAAAGAGAGATACAAAGAGACTGACAGAGAGAGAGCCAGAGATGGAGATACACTGTCTATTATATAAAAAGATTATAATCAACTGCAGAGTTTATTGCGTTAAAAAATGTCAGAAGTTACATGCAAGAGAAAAAAACGAAAAAATGAGAACAGAATGTTGATTTACGTCCCGAGTGATCAAAATGAAAATATGAGTCAGGATGAATCTTTAAGTTATTATTTCCTTATCAACTGAGGATGTTATGATGCATGTTTGTGTAGAATTGTACCTCGGTGTTTAAATTCCAACATTCTGTTTATATTTTTTGTGGGCTCAGTAGACCTTACGGGGAGCCACCTATGAATACATTGAAAGAAAAGAACATCCCTCCAATATACATGAAGATGGTACATGGAACTTACACTGACTTACGACTGAATAACTACAGTTTAAAGTCATTATCGTGTATGGTTTCGTCAAACAATAAAATGAAAGATTAATAGAGCTGAGAACGATGCTAACAAGGCACTGCCTTAGCAAGCATAGTATCCGAACAACACAGAATTGAAAACAAACAAAAGTATAATATAAAATGCTTATATAATAGTATAACATCAGTGCAATCGCTCCTTAGATATCAATGATGTTTAGGCTTCGCTTTTGTCAAAAATTCAATTTTTCAGGTTAACTGTTTCATAAGCTTAAGAAGTATTAGCCATTAATTCAATATTAAAACTTTATGAATCATTTCAATTTCAAATATTTTTTGGCAGGAGATAGTACTTTGATACTAAAAACATATGTAACTATAGACTAGCAAATGCATTGATTTCATCCCTTTATTCATGCAATAATAATGTCAATCATAAAAATTGAAGAAAGATTTCGATTCAATTCAAAATTTCATGTCAGTTAAGAAAACAAAGGTTAAAAATACTAGCAATGAATCTAATTGAAACATGGTGAGGACACACTGTCTTTTGCGAAGACGGTTGAAATATACAATGAGATACTTGCTGCCTGTGAGTTTATGTTAAATCACTGTTTATTCGCATTTCCGTAACATGTATGTTAACTCGCAAGAAAACATGAGCTTCTTGATTGAACGAATAATGAAAAATTACGCAGACGCATCATGAGAATTTACCAAGTGACAACAAAACTACGAAATACTACTACATTTTATACACATATTCTTTGGTCTCCCACAGTGTTAATAGAGTCACGTTGATTTTCCAAATAAATCGTCACTGGATAATGGGTGATATATGCATTTATATTTATGAACATATGTTTCAAAACTGTATGTTTGCTATTTCAGAGTAACGCCTATTGTCATAACAATTTCAATCACAATTGATTGGGCCTGAAAACAACAGCAACGTTAAGCACCAGTTTAAAATAGAACTCAGTGTTCTGATGCAGGCAGAGTTGTGAGGAAATTTTACTACAACATAAAACTCTGGATGCAGTTTGAGTAACATAGTATTGTCTTGGCAACGTTTTAGAGATTTGAAAAAAACGGCAGTTATGATTGTATCAAAGTATTTATTGCACTAATGATAGCATGAGGTAAAATGTCGTCTGTGCCCATAAAACATGATTATACTTCAAAACACTTTTATAAAACACGCCATGCTTATTGCAACCTTACGCAAGACACAGTTAATGGAAAAGGAATGTTTGACGTATACACAAATATTGACTGACTCCAACATCAGTCAGCCGATATTCCTAAATTAGAAATAATAATGTATGACCAACAATGACCTACTCATACTGATAAAGTTAATTGATTCGTCGTAATAGGCAAGAAAGCGATATGGCATAGGAATGGTAACTATTTTTTTATAAAATTGAGGAAGTTTTCAGCATATGTTTACTACTCCGATTCATATTGACGTGCCCCATTTGTCTTGGAATCTGTCAGTGACTCATCGTTGTTATATGCATGAATTGATTATTTCACAACAATACACCTGAGATTGATAAAGCTTATTACCCAGTATAAAATTGATGGTAGCTCACCATAACATCATATTGCTGAATTCAGTTTTTACCCTGAGTGATAGATGGAAGTAACTTTACAACTCTGGCGATACTTTGAGGACGATATCTATAGAAAATAAACAAATTGCTTTTTTAACAAGTAACCGCAGTTGACGGGATATACTTAATGTTTTTTATGGGAGAGGTAGAATGAAAATTTATATATTTCCTTAACTCACCTAGAAGACCTTTAGGTAAATCCAATAAAGACCATTCCAATGAAGTTGGTACATAAGAAATGTAACACTATTAGTTTTTAGAGATGCATTATCATAAGATCCTTAAGTGGTTGGTATTTTATGCAGAGTAGATGATCTAACAACGGTACATACGGGTATACGTAAACATTCACATCACGCAATGAACGTTAAACATACATAGTGAAGCAAATGAAACTTCACTTTTTCAATGATGACTTATGGGTAGATATTGGTGACATTCTTCTAAATTCTCACGTGGTGGGTATTCTACACATTTTAGGTGATAAGAGAAATATTTTCTTTAGGTACAGCTTAGAATTAACATCATTGCATTCAACAACATCGGATGTTCAACATCCGAGAAAGAGCGAAAATGAAAAATTGTGGGTGTGAAAAGTTAAAGCATGAACTTGTAATTGTTATCAAATTAAAATTGTAACTTATAATTACTGGTTGACTGTTTAACATGACTTGCTGATGATTTATTTAATTCAATCATTATAATAGTTATTTGTAAATGTCACCGTGTTTAATAATAACGGACGTTAAAGTTCTGAAAAAGGCACGAAAAGGAGAATGATAATTATAATAATAGCAATAATAATAATAATAATAATAATAATAATAATAATAATAAGAGAGCCAATACAATGAAATCTGATAGCTTCACTAACTGCACAGTTTAGGTGCTATCACACCCTCGTCTACCTACAAATTTATTGTTGGAACTGTCATGCGGTAGAGATACAATATTAGGTCAAGAAACATTATTGCCTTATTTGTGAAAGACAACCGTGACAAGTAAATAGATACAATTTATCATAAATTCCTTGACAATCATCGATCGCAGCATTCAAAATATTGTAAGATATTCACACATACCTACAAATGTATGCTGAAATTCATGGTGTGTATGGAATCAAACCTACAGCTTTTCGATCATAAGTGCCAGTAAACGAGTTCAACTCCGTCGGATCGTAAAATCAATTGAGTTTTGTTACAAAAGTTGACCGTGATGTTATACATATGAATATGTGAGGGTAAATGGAAATTTTTATAATAGAAGAAAAATCACATTACAATCTAGTTTCTTGGCCGCGGTCAAGCATGATCATAATTAAACTTCCTAGTTGTCATGGCGCGCAACTGAACAACTTCAATCAACGGCAGCATCTGCAGTTGTTAGACCTTCGGTGTACATTTTGCACGGAGCCTCGGTTTGTATTTGGACACCACAACGCTATAAGTAACCAGACATACCAGGATGCAACTAAATAAGACAAAAAACACCCTCACAACAAAACAGTGCATTAAATGGCAAAAAATAAGTGACGAGCAGAACATTAAAATAAAGGGCAGAGGCTGTCAACTCATTATCAGAAATCGTCTTGTCCAACGTTGTTCCACGAGTGTTCATTTATTTCAAAATTTTCTGGGCACAAAAATCATAAAATTCAGTGAATTGTCACTCTTTAACTAGTCTCTGGTCAACGAAGATTTGTTGCGATTTTCGACACGAAAAATTGGGAATTGGAACAATTCGACGAAAAATTGTACGAGCAACATACACTGCACCTAAACCTTCGATATTATGGATTTGATCTCTTTTTATATTTTAAGAGATTTGTAACATTACTTATCTTGCGCTTTAGGCCTATGTGAAGCGAACTCGATTGAGCCATTTTCAAGTTCAATATTTCTGGTTGCTGTCGATTCCCAGATAAGACTGTTTGAACATGCATGTTTGGGCGTATGCTGCTTGCCTCGCTTATCAGTTTTTGTAATGAAAGTTGAAAGAGGAAATACCACGGCCTCGTGTATTCTTTGCATACTATCTGATTGCTTTATTGAAGACAGCAGCGATTCCTAAACACGAATGCAACAAAATAGCATCGAGTTTGATTCACTGGGATAAAGCATGGTTCATATTGAAAATGAAACAAATAGGTCATAAAACGTAACACTATTTGACAAACAGTAATAATAGAAAACTTCATCAAACAACCAAATTTATTCAGCAACGCGTATTGTAAGCAAGATGTTGTTTGTTTGGTGTCTGTAGAAATATACTAATGAAACTCAAATAGTATTAAACACTTAAAGTTTTACAACTCATCACTCAGCAGCCTAAATATGAGCAATAACACAAGTGCGTAACCACAATCCAAGCAAATCAAATTCATGAAAGTTCTTAATAAACAAACATTTCAGATAACCACGGTGTCTACCACAAAAACCTATGGTAACATGAACCGCAGCATCACCTGGAAATGCACAATCTCAAACTAATTCAATCATAAAAACGAAGAAAAAGTTCATGACATTCGTGAGGGGGGTCATGTGCAAGATAGAATAGAATAGAATGGAATAGAATAGAATAAAATAGAATAGAGTAGACTAGAATAGAATAAGGCAATAAAAAAGAGCCCTTTGGCTCATTAATGGGTTGATAGACATGTCCCAAGCCGTCTAAATAAGGGCATCCTGCTGTAACTACAGAGAGAGGAAGAAGAAGTGAATAGCAACATAGAAAATTCCTACTCTAAACTAATGACCTGAATTTTCAAAAGATTCCAACATCCTTCACCAGGATATTTATTGCTAGCACCCCGCTGCTTAACATGAGTGATGAGAATTTCACTCCAGCTTGTCCACACATTTTCATGACAATACTTTGTTTCACATTTGCATATTAACGTTGTTCTACACATGGAACTGTAGCAGATACTTAGAAAAAGAAACTAGCTCCTGAATTTGAGGGCGATGACGTACAATCATCTTTATGGAGCGCTTAGAGTAACGCAGACGCACCTTGAGAGACGTCCTTACAATAGCCTCCCCAACTTCCTCCTCTCCCTCCCATGCAATGTAAACATGAAATCTAAACTGGCATTTGCCTTCAGGTAATGAGTTCAACTTGAGCTTTACAATCATCACTGATGATTATAACAAATACTTGAGAACGTCATTAGACTCTCGCTCGTGCAGGATAGTCTGACTACAATAGATTAAGTTCAGCCATAATGAAGTCCTCCCGTAAGTGGGATTTCTTGGGGTTGGTTGGCATCAGTCCCACTCCAGTTCTACTTCAGGTTTGGTATCTCATGAAATGATTCACTGAACATAATTCAAGCATGACTCAACCAGTTATTTGGTGAGTTGTGAGTGCTGAACTCTCCGTTAACTCAATTATTTTACCGCCTATGTCCGATATCCCAGATGGTAGACTTAATTATAACCACTAGTTTACCTTCTTTATACGTGTACCACTAACCTAATTTCATATGGTCTATTACCTACTTTTCATTCAGTGATACGATGAACATATTTTTCACAAGTTATTCTATCAATGAATCCCCTTTTTCTTTTGCCATTTTTGTTGCAATATTTTTCAAGTTGTCATACGGGATGGAAATTATATACCTCTCAGAAAATTGAACTATTGTCTACAGATTTTTTATCAAAACTCAACAACCTTTATAGACACAAAGGTATTTTAATAACCGTTAAGTTTGACTCTTAAACTACGAACAATATCCTGATATAAGCGACCGTTATCTCCAGCGTCACAAGATGACGCGCTGTCCGTAGCATCACTTTGAAGGCTTCAAAGTTGTAGAGCTGTTCTCATTCACTGTGGAGGTGTTAGCTTAAACTGGAGTTCAAATCCATTCGCTCGTTTTGAAGGATGTTGCAGCAATGATGCAGTGTACGTTCGGTATCCTCCTAACTAAAATCAAATATAAGTGGCAATTTGATTCTTAAAGGACACATCTAAGTATTTGAGTACATTAACTTAAAAAGTCAGTGCCCTGGAAATATTTAAGAACATGTGAGTGTATATATAAAAATATTTATATTTTCCGAACCAACTAATCATTCACGCATTGCGAAATAGAGAAAGAAAGACACATTAAAATTTGATGAATTAGTGAATACGTAATTAGTGATTAATCTTGTGATGCACTGTTGCTTCACCTGGTGGTTAGGCAGCAATGCTTGGTTTGAGGGTGATGCAGTGGCACTTTGTCTCGGGGTGATGCAGTGTATAGACTATGCACCTCTTAAATATAACAGTTCACCTTTAAAAGCTATACCGAAGTGCCATGTATCATGAATGATGGAAATTAAAATTATTAATTTTTTTATTCATCCTATTTTCATTTCCAACATTTGCAGGTTCTCTTTACCTATCTTTTGTTTCGTCACATGTTTCAGTAGAATGCATACCTTATATCACTGTCTATATTTTTCACTTGCTCAGCCACTTCATTTTATCAAGAAATAAAAGGCATATCTGTTTCTTATAAAATCAGTTCACTACCACACGCACTGTGAGTAAGCAACACTCTTTCATTTGGATGGCATAAATCCATTAAAAATACTATTAAAATCTGGCCACCATCCAAGTCTCAAAATTATTGTCAATGTTTACTGGAATTTCTGATTAGTTGATCCATCTTTCTTTTAACTAACGTAGTATTACAAGCTCGTTGTGAGCTAAATGATAGCCCCTCCTCCCCACTCTCGTCCTCCTGGTCCTCTCTCACTTCTTCTCGCCCCCTCTCACCCATCTCGTCCCGTCTCACCCACTCTCGTCCTCTTTCGCCCCCTCTGACTTCCTCTCACACCTCCACATAAAGGTTTTCTTGCAGGATTTGTCTCTGAGTGATAGGTACTGAGAGGAACAGGAGGTTCTTGAATAGTTCAAACAGAAACATTACCTTTTGCTGTGTTTGGCCTGTACAAAATGAACATTGCTGCTCATAATTTGTTTTCATAAAAAAGGATCAAGATCATTTTCTACCACTGATATCAATAACGGAAAAAATTACCTTGCAGAAAAAAGAAACTTTTCTCACTCATTCAAACAAACTCATTGTACACAAAATATGTTGTGTCCCCATAGTGCATACACGTCTGACATCCTCTGCATGAAAATGCAATAAAATGTAAATAAGTTTATTTTTTCAATACTTCTGTGAAACCACAGGCTGTGGCCAAAAGTTTCTTTAATGACAAAAGAAGTTACAAAACGACACGACTGGTGAATCTATCATTATTCGTACGATTGATTTCATTGGTGCATGTCATTTCCTAACTCCTAGAACCTTATAAAATGATATCGTTTCATGACATTGAAAATAAAGTGGCATTGAGTGAAGTCTCTACATACATACATACCTCAAATGTACCATATTGACGGCATGCGTTTATGGTCTCCGTCTGATTGCTGTGAAGGGTTGAGCCAGTGATCGTCATGTTGAATCCAGTGCATCCATCTTCAAGCTCCGGGAAATAAGATCGTACTTCTAATCCAAATCCGACAGGATCTTCACTTTCGAAAGTCACTGTGCATTCATCAGCTGCCTCACTAGGATAGTAAACGCATCCAAACCCCTCGTGGGAATAAGTCATCATAAAACCAAACTGGTTCAGGTTAGGAATCCGGATCGTGTTGCCACATTCGTTCACTGGAAAATAAAGAGCCGTTTTTTAAAAACAAGTGATCTCTGGGTCACCCCGTATCATGTTTCTGAGGATGGTGAATCGGTGTTTTCCGAAAATGGCTCATACTTTTGTAATTTCCTTTTTTTCAATCTGTTCGTCGGTCAAGCTTCAATCTAACTTCATTCATAACTAAGTGACCTAATTCGATAAAAAGAATGCATTTTAAGAGGATAATTAATTATATCGATACATTTCTTGAAAATTAATAGTGGAAGTCTGAAGACACTCTTCCTACTTAGCTTCATCACCCATGAGTATTAAGCTTTTATGCACGGTTAGCGTCGAAATTATTAGTATACCCAGCAATGTTCAATTCTTTAAGTCAATCCTTAAAATCTAAAGAATCCATATTTACAACCTATAACAACAGTGAATGGAAACCATAACAATACAATCACATTATAGAATTCAAATAAGTAAAGCCTAAATATACGTACACGCAAGCACACACACGCACACACTCACTCGTGCTGACATACAAAACCGCACTTGCACTTGCGTTTTCCTGATATTGGTGTGCGGACTTCCTTGTCTTTTTAATTTATTCTAATGTTGTCATTTGTATGTATCCTAATGAAAGATAAGGTAATATAGCGTCACCCAAATCCCGGCATAGGGGTGGCTTATCCTTACAGATCTAAAGCCCTTGTCAAATTTGCAGATACCAGTCGAAATAAAAATAAAATTCTGTTACACTCGTGAACTTTATCAAACTTGCATGACATCCTTGTAATCCCGAAAATATTATGATAAACATACAAATTTATTCAATCGTGCCAATACGTCAAAAAAAGACGCACGAAATTAGCTTGTATTCATTCACATAATTGAAGTCAACGTGTTTTGTAATCGCCGCTATTCTTAATCGCTTCCATAACCTTCTTCTCTAGAGAGGTTTACTGTGAAAAATTTCTTCGTTTGAAACTTGAAAAAATGAACATATTTTCTTTGTATGTGTAACATTATCAATTCTTTAACTCATCAAATAATAGCTACACTAATTATCGAAAACAAAATAATGATTTCATCCAACACATTAACAATAGCATTCTAATAAATTCATGATATCTATTTGCAATACTAATCAAATGTTGCATCATCATCATCATAAACTAGAAGCACTGACCATTTATAGGAGTGCAAATAATTTTGTCGACAACTGTATGTGTTGTTTTTGTTCGGTCCTCGTACCTCTAGAATCTAATTTACCTTAACTGTATGCTCTATATGTTGAATTAATGTACCTGTTATTTACATTTATTTATCAGTAATCGAATGCAAATTTTAATGGTAATAATGGTCAAATTTGTTGTGCAAATTATAAAAAAATCCTTACCCTTAGTGCTCTGTAGTAGGTCAATTTATTCCCCTACAGCACGTAATCACTCATCTGTATGTCAGCTTACCACCTTATAGTCTGAGGAAAAATATTTACATATATAATAGGCAATGTAGCTCCATCTCCCTTTCTCTCTATTTCTCTCTCTCTCTCTATCTGTGTGTATCCGTTTTATTTCTCCTAATCTATTATCAGAGAAAAAATTATGGAACTGAAATCAGAACGGGTATGAATGTATTATAAGCATTGTATTGTGCATACCAAAGACGCCGGATTACCATATAATACGCCATTTTCCCCCGTTATTAGGCTCCTTTTCCTAATAGGCCATGTTATCGGTAAATAAAACACTGAATGGAAGTTCTGTTTACATTCATGAAAAGTGTTTAGGTTATGATGGTATCAGGGGTAGCAGTAAAAAATTAATACATATCACAAACTTTTAATTTCTAATCTTTTAAATCATGGAATTTCCACGGGTTCTATCTAGGCCATGTTGTCGGTAGATAAAATAAAGAATGCAAATTATGAGTATATTTATGAAAAGTATTTACGTTTTGATGGTATCACGGGTACCACTAAAAAATTAATATATATCACAAATTCTTATTTGCATCACTTGTAAATCAGGAAATTTCGCCGGATTTAATCTAGGCCATATTATCGGTAGATAAAATACGGAATGGAAGTTCTGTATATATTTATAAAAAATGTTCATTTAAAACCCAATAATTAGTTGTAAATATTTAACACATTGATCTATATAATAAAATTAGTCAAATTTAATCCGTAGAATTTTCATGGAAACTATCTGGTAGACTAATAATGTTGTCAACACGCGTAGCATGGATGTTAGAAGCTGCAGTAATTCTAATGATAAGAGAATGTAGACAACTATTTATTTATTCACTCGATAGTTCCTTTGAAAATTCCACAGTTTTGATTTGACTAATCTGAAATAGTTTTATAAGCAAATTTAATGAAGATTTACGACTAATTATTGTGTTTTAAATAAATTGTTTTCATGAATACATCCAAAACTTCTATTTTGTATCATATCTACTGATAACATGGCATAGATAGTATCCGTGGAAATCCCACAGTTTAAAAGTGGTAAAATTAAGGACGTGTGAAATAAAATACATTTTGTGAGTATTACCCGTGGTACTATTAGAACCTGAATATTTATCATGGATGTATACAGAACTTCCATTCGGTATCTTATCTACCGATAACATGGCCGTGTAGGAACAGAAGGCGAAAACTGGGGAAAAATCACATAATATATAGTAATCTGGTACCTATGGTATCCACAATACAACACCTATAAAACATGTATGCCTGTTCTTATTTCAATGCAATAATTTTTTTCAGTAATAGATAGTAAGTTATGCGACAGACACAAAAAGAGAGATATACTGTCTATTGTATTCGTAGGTATAATTTGAAAATCTTCAAAACATTTTAGCACTAATGTAAACAAGTTTTTATTTAGTAGTGTTTTACAGTCTTTATTCAATAAAAACCGAATGCAGTCATTTTATCAGTCTTATTATTTAAACAAAAAACGCTTTTCAGGCTGACTTTATTGTTATCTCTACTCATTGTAGTCTCATTCTTTTAGCCGTTGCTTCTCACGACAACTAAGCACTAAGATTGAAAGTAAAACAGATAAATTACCAGTAGATTAGAAACCACGGGTCTACATACACTTTGTTTCTGCACTTTCAAAGTTGTATGTAAGTAAACTTGGATTTCCCTTTGGTTAGGTTTTCGATATTTGGTTCGGTAGAAAAATGAGTTTGAAAAATATCTTCCAAATGAAACGATTGCAACATCACTCACAGAAGTAGACAACGGGGGAAGTAAAATTGTACAAATACGTGGCAAGTAATAGTGGGACTCCGTCATCACCGTCCGTCAAGCAAGAGGATAGGTCCATTACGGCCCATACTGCAAATGTGTCCCCGTTTTCCAGTGTTATGAGATGAGCACAGCAAGGAGGCCAAGCTGCGAAAAACAAGTCACTGATCACGGCGGTGCACTCGGTAAGTCAACTTAACATGCTTCTCAAGAAACTCCTGTGTTACTATATCCACTGACGTACAGAGTAAACAAAAAAGTACATTGATAAGAAGCTTTTGTATGCGACACTCGTGACGAGCATAGACACCCAAACCAAGATCGTTTATTACAACACTCCTGATTCCCACAGTCTCAAAACATATGAGTTTTAGTTCGAATACACTGTTTATTTACTAGGTAATAGTTCGTACCATTTCA
The DNA here is from genome assembly GCA_006783055.1 of Trinorchestia longiramus. Lineage (NCBI taxonomy): Eukaryota > Metazoa > Arthropoda > Malacostraca > Amphipoda > Talitridae > Trinorchestia > Trinorchestia longiramus. Next base: position 20,993 of record VCRD01004114.1, read on the forward strand.
GGTGTCTGAGTTATTTCAAACAACGTGTAGAAATGAATGAGTAGCAAACTGTGAGGTAAACTTTAGCATTTTACTAAGTTAAATAACATTTTGTGACACGTACTAATGAACTGAAATTTTACATTGATAATGATAATTTTACTACTGTTGTTGCCTGCTTATGATAATCTTTCTTACTATTTTTGCGTATAAACAAATAACTCACGTATGATTCTGACAACGTACATATGTTGACATCAGTGAGTAGTCACTTTTAACAAATTCAACTGAAGGTAGGAATGAAATGAAAATATTCGATTTCAAATCAATTAATCATTATTTAAATATTTTCGTGCATTAATAGTTCCAACAGAATGTAATCGAAACCGTTTAAAGTTTGGCTTTGTCATCCCTTATTGAAAAAATGAATCACTATCGAAAATAATTACGGTACAGAAACAGAACGCCAGAAACATAATTCCATATATACTGTTGCCTGTTGGAAGAAGAAATTAACGCCCAATATAATCGTGAAAGAGTTTTCTTTTATGAATGTGAATAGACCAATGAGTACTAAGATCAGACGTATACAGAGCAGACCTAAAAAGTTCAAATGAGTTTTAGGTATATAAACACAAAACTCATACGGTAACTATGAGCTGCTGAGTTTGGAGAGAAAAATAGCTAACTGTTGGTCCGACAGTTTTAACCGCTATACTCAGATCAATTATCACGGACCGTATTAGTTTATCCATTGTGCTCACTTTTCTTCCACTTTCACAGTAGTACTTTAGAAGATTAGATCAAAAACAGCTCTGCGGTCTGTAAACACATTATTTTATTTTACTAATTCTAAAGTATATGGTAAAGTCTCATATGTGTATAGGAGGTATTTGTACACATCACCCAGTTCAACGATTCAAAATTTATAGCCACTCAGATGCATTCAAATACTTGTGCTTCTCGTCGGCATAATCTTAGCAATAAATATTATTTTCTCTGCACAAAAATGATCTTGAATTATATTAGAAAAACTGGGAAAATTGAAGATTAAGTGTGTCGGTAAAGAATTTAAAAACAGCTAAAACGATAAACGAGGAAAGGAAGATGACTGGCTGGGAACTTTGAATGTCTAACTTTTTATTTGGTTTTTATGGGGTCATGTAATCGAAAAAAGAATAGGAACCAGTCAAAACTTTGTAGTTATGTGGGACAAATATTGAGTGTATGAAAAAGAACTGCGAGGACGGCGGGGGCTGGTGAATTTTGAATGGAAAAATTGTGTGCAGGTTCAGTAAAAACACGTGCAAACACTATTTTATGTTCGGTCTGTGCATCGTGGTACTGTTACAAACTCGACTTATTATGAACAGTTAGTTAACTTTGGTCCTAAACAATTGAAACATTGCACAACACAACTACACATTACTTATAAATTAAAATTTTCTCCATGATTTTCCAAAATTATTTAGGAATAAAGTAACTCATAAAATACACAAAATATTAAAATACCCCAAGTTGGACATTTGTTTGTTCGGTTCGACAGCTGTTAATGTTTTCATATCTAGCGTTCCATATTTCTGAACAAACATTTGGAAACGAAGTATCATGAACAAAATATAGTTACAATTAATTTCGAATGGAGTGTACACAGCGTAGAAAGTCGACGACTGTCTCTCGACTACAGCGGACAGCATGTACTGCCTGAGTGGACCTTCGGCTCTGGGGTGGCCTTCGAGCTCGACCATTTTGTATGGAGCGTCGGCTGCAAAGGAAAAATAATAGAATTTGCTGTTAGCTCATGTGATAATGGAGAAATATCGTTGCAAGGAAAAGAAAGCTGCACTCAACAAATGGTGCAAAATATACATGTATAAAATATCATTTACAGAACGTCTATTTATATGTAGTCAGATAAGTAATGTAAATTATCATTTTGATACAAAAATATTTTTAATATAAAATTTTTCGATATTTTTTTTCAGCGTAGTTAATAACTTCATTCAAATTCACATTTATTTTATTTTTCAGGAACCCTAAGAGGGAAATTCTCACTCAGAAGGAACTGACTGGATTAACATCATGAAGCCAATACGCAGTGTTAAGAGCATGATATTGCCTGCTTCTTTCAATAGATATCCAACACATAATTTGCTGCATTCTGTATTACTGAGTGTCATCATTACGTTTCACTAACTCGTACTCTCAATTTGACATTCTGTTATTTGCTTCGTTGACTTCGTTTCAGTCACACCAATTTTCACTCCGCGTCTCACTTGAAAAAGGCAATCAGAGGTGATTATAAGTCTTTTATATATCAATAACTATTGATTATTTGAATGAATAAATACACAAAATCATGTGCACGCACGTGTGCTCGTACGTGTGTGTGTAACTGAATATTTCCCAATGGAAGGTGCAATAGAACATTTTTGTATCAGAGATAACGGTGCCAGCGTGCACAAAAATCAATGAGAGTTCATTTGCTGTGCTGTACTAGAATTCAGCAGAGGTTTAACTCAGCAGATACTTCAGAGAGCGATAAGTCATACCCGTATCGATTTCAGGTCGTTCACACGTTTCAGGCAGAAGATTATGATACTTGTGTGGGAATGTGGGAATCACTTCACCGTTGTAAAAACAATCCTCAGTTGCATGGAAACTTATGTTTCATCATCGAGCTAATTTATTCCCTCCCTGATCGGATGAACCACAACGACTGTCGAATTTGGGAGACGCCTAAAGACTTGTCAAGGCTGGTGATTTAGTGCAGTATATCTTACACTAAGTCAACTAGACCAATTGCCTTTTGCGATGCATCCAGTGAAGCTACCTCCGTTGGCGAAAAATTTGTCACAGATGCTCTTGGAGGTCGCTGTCTCAAGACGTCGAGGGAGGAGTGATCTTGCCGAAGAACTTTTTCAAAAAGATGGAGCTTGTCACCTAGACTTAGACTTGAAGGCCAGCTGTGACTGGGGCCTTTGTTACGGCCTCTAATTCTCTCAAGACCACACACTTGCAGCATCACTTCGCCACGTTAAAGTGGGGTTTCCTGACTGTCCAATTATGATCTATGATATGGTCCGTCAGACTTGTTGAGACTACCCATGTTCAAAATATGTGATTTTGAGTGGTACAAAAAATTTAGATAGGGTCAGGATGCCGTAGAAGACAAGCAACAAGATAAACATCCGACATCAACCTGAAGCGATATAAATCTTACCAAAATTTGAGATGTGTTGAGCTCTGATCGTCAGTTAAGTGTTTGTTTGAGAGCACAGGTGTTACACTAAGAATTTATATATATATATATATATATATATATATATATATATATATATATATATATATATAAATTCATCGTGCATTCAGTTATAACAGATGATTTGCAAATGAAAAAGTGTGCGTGAAAGTATCGAGCAGACACATTGGAAACAGTGCAGATACATTGGATTTTGATTCCTTAAAGTTAAAGTCTCAGGAGTAATGATATTCCAAGCGAAATTCCCGTCCTCTGTGTTGTAACTTGAAGTAGAGGCTCGTAAGAGCAGAAAGATGAGCGTGATGAAGGTCTAGTCTGATAATATTTACAGAAGAACTAAACAAAAGACATACGTGCATTGGATATTTGAGGAATGAAGAGCCTACATTCTAGCATTTTTGTGGACACTAATATTTGGAAATAATTATAGAAGTCGATAAATATTTATAGGAAACCCTGTAAAATGAATTTCTGGAAGAAAGCGCTTTAGAATTCAGTATGAAAAGGCTACAGGGATCAAAATATTGTCTTCATGAATAAATTAGGTAAAGGCACAGAAGGTAATAAATAATTTTTAATGCTTGAACAAAAACTTATCTGTCACATTGTACAATAAACACCGACTTTTACAGATGTTTCAGAATTTTCTTATTAATCCTCCAATGTGTGTACTTATACGTTCCACCATTTTGGATAACTTTTGCATGTTCGTAAGAATGTGAAAGTATGCATCACTGACATCATTTACACTAATAGCACCCAACAATATATGGATGTTAGGCCTCACCCAATCTCAATACTAGAGCTTCGTCAGCGAGCTTGTCCATCCGTACAAAGATAACGAGGTTGTCAGTACTACACTTAAAAAGGGGGGCACCCAGTTGGTAGCTTGTGCAGCTGCCGTCAAATACAAACGCGTCCAAGCCTGCAAAAACGCCAAGCAATGTTGTAATATTAAGTTTTTGAGGAAATTTGCTTGAAAATTTAACAATAAAATGTTTCAGAAGTGCTAGTAAAGTTATTTCTGTTATCATAATATGATCAAAGTCCATTTATGATCTGTCTCCCATTTTTATTTACAGGGTGTTTCAGAATTGAGGCAACCAGTTTTGCACATTAAATAAATCATTTAAAATCAATAGTTAGTTATATAAATCTTATATTGTTTTGTAGGTAGTAAGATAATCTTTCGATTTCAATTCAAGTTTAAATTCATACTTTTTGTAATACCTGTGGATCGAAGTACTGTTATCAGGCTGCACAAAAAAAGGCGAGTGTAACGCATTAATTGCAAAAAAATAAAAATGAATCGTTTAACTGTTTGGAAAATTGCTAAAAATTTTGAGTGGGGCATCTTAGTGCAAAGCCCAAATGCATGGTGAATTTTACTATATAACAAAGAAACAAAGCAAAAATGCACAAAAGGGGTACGATGGTTTGTAGATATTGATCTTCTCTCTTCAAAACTTTATTTATTTTTGCTCCAGTATGAAAACTGTCGGAGGAGGTCTATTTGGCAATTATAATAACAAATGCAGAAATTTATTTATATATTCATTTATTTCCAAAACAATGTGATAAATGAGAAAAGCACGAATAAAGTACGTTCTAAATTTAATTTTACCTACTATGTTACGCTTAGTTTTATCTCACCATGCATTTAAACTTTTTACGCATATGCCCCCTTTAAAAACTAGTACAGACTCTGATAAACCAGGTCGAGGCCGGAAACGTGGTGTTCGGACAAAGAAACTTATCAAAAACACGCTAGAGAAGTTGCGTCGAAACCCACGTCGATGCCATCGAGAACTTGCTGCAGAAGCCAGTGTTAGCAAAACTTCAATATATCGAGTGTTGAAGGAGGATCTGAGAAAGAAACCTTACAAAATGATGAAACGTCATGAATTTACTGAATATCATGCGAGCATGAGGGCAGAAAGAAGTCGTTACATCCGTAATGAGATAGCTCAAAGCAAGCTCCCAAACTTGGTGCTCACAGATGAGAGAAAATTTGACATTCAACATGTTGTGAACCATCAGAACGACAGAATTTGGAGTTCCTCAAGTTCAGCCGAGGGTAGGATTGTTACGAGACGTGAAAATGCACAGTCTGTCATGGTTGGGGCAGCTGTGACAGTCACAGGAAAATCTCCGCTTGTTTTTTTGCCTTGTGGGATCAAAATGAACTCAGAACGGTACATTTCCCTCATTTTGGAATCCAAGTTACTATCATGGGCTACAGAACATTTTCATAGTTCACCATGGAGTCTCCAACAGGATTCAGCAAGATCACATGGCTCCAACGTAACCCAAACCTGGATTCAGAAAAACTTTCCATCTTTCATAAGCAAAGATGTATAACCAGCAAGAAGCCCCGAGCTCAATGCCTTGGAATTCTCTATCTGGTTCATTTTAGAGACAAGGATCTTAGCTATCCCTCACTCTTCTCTCGAGTCCCTCAAAGTAAAACTACAAAAAGGATGGGAAGCAATTCTAGAAGAACAGACACCTGCCCCTTGCTAGGTATTTGTAAATAGACCTAAAGATTTAGTTCGTAATAACGGTGGTTACATTGAATAAATGCAACATTGTATCGTTTGCTTATTATTCACTATTGAGTTTCAATCCTTAAAAAGAAAATCGTGCATTTTAATTTCATAAACCAGCCAAAAATTGCGTTGCCTTCATTCTGAAACACCCTGTAAGTCACGTACTCCATTAAAAAATTAGAAGATTCATATATTGTCGCAAAAATTGGTTTTAATATTCTAATTATCTCGCTTTTATGAATGTTCTGTCAGGTATAAAAAGCCCAAAGTGCTCGGATAAATGTAATCAGTATAAGAGAAAGAAGGAGAAAGTAGGGAAAATTCTTCAGAATGAGGAGTATAATTTGATTTTTACGTTTGCATACGAGTGTGGTAGGCGTTATTCCTCTCCTAGGTAATCAACTTCTTCACCTTCTCTCGATGCAGCTCGTGCACACTCGACGACGCTGACGCTGGGTAGGTTGACAGTCATAGTTCGAGCGTATTGAAGGCGCTCTTCGGTCAGAGTCACACGCTGGTACACCTGTACAGGTTTAATTTGTTAAGGTTTGCTTGCCAATGTCCTCATAGATACATCGTTGACAACCCTTCGTGAAAATCTAATTGACTTGCTGTGCCTGTCTTAACGCTGGTACATGCAGTTAGTCTCGTATTTACTACAGGATGTGTACAAAGTTTTTAGGAAACTCATGAATTGTTTCTTACACTGTAAATCTCTCTGACACGCTCATAAGGACTTAGGTAGTATGAAATTCGATAAGGTATAGATGTATTGTGAAGATAGTATAGTGGATACCAAAAGCGAACCCTGCAATGTGGAAACTCATTCGCAAAGCCCATGTCCACTAGCAAATTAAACAAAAAAATCAGTAAAAAACAAGTGAATTTTCACGTGTTTGTTTGCTGGTTATGCATAACTGTTGCTGCTTGCTCGAAGTTAATAGTACCAGAATTTTCATGTATATACCAATCTTTGGATGAGTATAAGTGAATATTTTCCAATGCATTTCCAACGAATGCCTCATTTTTGTCGGACAAATTCTCCGACCGAGTAATAAGCTGCCTATCAAATTACCCTTGGAGCGCTCATAGTCCTAACTTATGCCTCTTGACTAATAGGAGTTTTGAAGAGATGGACAACGGAAAACATTGACAATTGAAGATTTGAATAAACTTGTCCGCAAAACCATACAATTAACTAAAATAAAATGATGACGTACCATTCGTAACCTCAGCCAAAGACTTTAATTCTCCGCTCATAAGAATGGACCCCAATTTGACGGTACTGAGATTTTTACATTTGATACAGTAAAATTAAAAATAACTTTATATCATAGAAGTTTCTTTAATTTACAGTAATAAATGTCCATTAATATAATTCTTCTACGAAGTGTTTAAATAGTTAACAATTTTATTAGCTCTCATATCAACTAAGTAAATGAATTTCAGCTTCAAAAAAATTCCCTTTGTGAACACATATGGAATAATTGTAATCTATTCTTTATAAATGTAGCAGAAATATGTGAGATGGGCTGTTACGAGGAGCAGTCTGAATGCATCCATTAAAAAGAGCACTCAGACGATGCATACAAAATGAATTTCAACACGTTTTAGTGGAAAAAGTCGATGAAATAACAAATGACACTCGCACCACACCAGCTTATTTCAGTATCCATGACAGCATTATGTCACAGTTACTCATACCACACCAGCTCAATTCACCACATCGGAGTCAGGGCCCCTAGCTTTGAGTTTGTTGAAGCTGACGATAGCAGTCTTGGAACTGCACCTCGCACAACCGAACAATGATGAAACTCCATCTCCTAATACAACCGGGACCTAAGGATAGGAACAGAGAAGATATTACTTTTGCTATGCAGTTTGCGAGTCTCGTTTGTGGGCACATAAACACGACTTAAAACCTATTATTGTTTCGTAAATGAATCTTTTTAATGTCATGCATACTTAAAGTAATGCATATGCTCGATTTTCAAACTTTATTTCCTCTACTCACTAGATAGTTCCCGTAGAAAGTCCATGATTTGGATTTGACTAATTTTAAATCATTATAAACACTAATATATACAGATTAACGATGAATTATGTTTGCTATGAATACTAGTGTACCCGTGACATCAAAAATGATGGCAAAAAATGATGGTGTACCCGTGTCATCAAAATTGATATTGTTGGGAAGATATTTCTAACATATTTTTGAGTATTTTTCTTTCTCTTGCTCTTCACCAGCTCACCAAGAAGCTTGGTCGACTATCACCAGCTTGGTCGACTGGTATCACCAGCTTGGTCGACTGGTGAGCGAATTTGCTTGCGAGCGGAAAGACCCGGGTTCGAATCCCGCTGCCGACATGGTTGACGCGGCTAGAAATACGGCATGGGACTTGGGTAAACAACCAAATAATTATCGAAGTAATTATCCGACCCATGAATGGGCCCGAAGGTTCGTTCCTATAGCCTCATTTTATTCTATTCTATTCTTCTTTTTCGCTCTTGATTCAATCTTTTTTTTCGTTCGAGTGGAGTTTCCATGCTTAACCTTATTTCAGAGGTAACTTATTTTTCTTGTGACAGTAATAAACACTAAGAATACAGTATTTTTAAGCCGCAATAGAAGTAGTTATAGCCATTCGTGTCATTTCCTAAATACAGAAATTCGGCATTACTGAAAGCAACTGCGATCTTGTGTATGTATATTGTAATATGCAATACCCGGCCAAATTCAGTATCCACCATATGGACTCGAGTATATAAGGCTCTGGATCTCTAATTTTTTTGAAAGCGTGACACGACAGATAGAATTGCGGTTCAAAAATACTGTACTGTATTCCAAATGTTTTTTAATTCATTAGATTTGCCATCATTTTTGATGGCACGGGTACACTAGTGTATGCAGAACTTCCATCCGGCATTTTATATACCGATAACATTGGAGTGCAGGAAACAAAGCTTATAACTTGAAAAATTGGCGTATTATATAGTAATCCAGCGCCTCTGGTATCTACAATACACTGCTTATGATATGTGTATACCTTTTCAGGTTTCAGTTCAATAATTTTTCTTCAGTTATAGATTGAAAGAAATGAGACAAACGCACAGATGAGAGAGATGGAGGTACACTGTGTGTTATATAAGTAAATTATTGATACAGCATTAAATTTGTTTGTACATCTGCACTGTATACTCGTATATGATTCATCAGTAAAAATTCTTCACTGGATACGATAGAATATTTTACAAAAAACCGGTACTTATGAAGTTCTGTCATTTCATTGTGAGAATTGTACGGCCCATTCGGTTATTGGCTTCCTTCTTCTATACGGCCTTGTTATTAGTATATGAGATGCAGAATGGAGGTTCTGTATACATTTATGTAAAATATTCAGGTTCTGATGGCACCACGGGAAAAACTGTAAAATACATTTTATGTCATGGATTCTTAATTATATCACTTTTAATCTGTGGAATTTCAACGGCTACTATTTAGGCCATTTAATCGATAAATGAGATACAGAATGGAAGTTCTGGGTACATTCATCATGAAAATATTTATTTAAAACATAATAATTCTTCGTAACCCGTCAATACATTCTTTTTTATATTAATTATAAATTAGCCAAATCTAAGCCGTGGAATTTCAACGGAAACTATCTAGTTGTTAAAAAAGTACACTGGCATGTACGCAACTATAATCAAAACTCAATATTAACAAATAATCTTGATTCACCATGGCACCGCAGTAGTCCAGTAAGACGAAATAAGCTGAAAGGTAGAAGGCCTAAGGGTCAACAAGTTATGTTTCAAAATCGTAACACTAGTTAATTTCAGAAAATTAATTCCATAAAACTCACACATACGAGGCCCAATTCTGGAAAATTAGCCCGACACTGCTAACAGACCCTAAGAAATAGAAACAAGTTTCAGACACCTTGAGACACATAGATGCCTCACAGAAAGCAGTTCAGTGACGCTGTAACCGAATTTCTTTTTAGATGTAACTATTAAAAAATCTGAAGAAAGCACTCTACACAACTAGTGAGGTTGTCAAGTGATAAAACAACTGCAGCAACTGAGATGAGTAAGCAGGAGCTTCAGTAGACTAAAATGAGTAGAGACTCACAGCATCGGGGAGCTGTCCGACGACTTCTTCACATCTCCAAGTCTGCAGGACAGACAAAAAAGTATGTTAGTTTTAGTCTTCAAGGGAAATTTTTTTTTATTTAGTAACTTCATTTACAGTGATGTTTTTCGCTCTACTGTGAAAATTTTGAGCGTTGTGATGCAAATAATAATTTACTAATTAGCATTTTTGAACCGTTTAGACTGTTACTTTCCCAGTGCCTCATTGCCAGAACAGTTCTCTCCTAGCCGACAATTGCAGATTTTTTTCTATAAAACTATTCATGTTATTTTTTCCTGTCCCATTGCTGCACTTAGATATTTCGTAACTGGTTTAATTATGAGCGGAATAACTTTCAATCAGAAATTATGTTTCCTACTGCCTTCTTATGAATGACTTACTTTCTGTGTGCTGTGCGTACTAACTTGGTTTAGTAAAGCCTCTGTCTTGAGGCGTTCCAAGAAATTTACTTCTGAGAATTAGACTCGATCCATATTCCTCCACGTTATTTGTAGCTTAATAACGATACAAATGTAATGATCTGAACGCTTAGACAACCTATTGATGGTTAACGTTTTGGTGAGTAAACTCGAGGCAGCTTACACGAGGATCCAACTTCTGAAAGTCTCGACCATCTGAATGCAATACAGTGTCTGTGATTTCTTGGTTAGAGAAATGAAAACGTAAGCAAATGATATCGACTATAGTTGTCTCAACAAAATTATTATTCATGAAAAATTAATATCAATATACGTTTAGTTACATGATGACCATCAACCCTAGAGAGAAGTGCACTACTGGGACAGACAAATAACGATTGCTTCATTTTTTCAAAGTGCGATGACTTGGCATGTACCATTCCGAGAGCGATGAGCGCGAAGAGGTGGGCTTGCAGCGTTACCATGATTGCCGGTTGCAGTTGAGCTTATTATGGAATATAGTGTTTAAACCTTAGGGTGTTTGAAAAATAATTTAGCGTATTCAGTGTTTCTGAAACGAAAACATTGCGCATATCATTAGTTCTCGAGCCCAAAGCTTCCAAATTACTGAGCTACAATAATTTACGATAATAAAACTTTGAGTACCAGAGAATCATAACACCCTTCTGGACTTATTAAGGTACAGGAACATTACCTTTTTGAAACCCTAATGATGGAAGTAAATAGTGACTATTTTAAGTTGAATGCTGAATCTTCCCAAATATTACCATCTCGGATGAATCGAACATTAAGCTTTTTTAACAATAATGATACAACATGAGTTTAGAGACGGGACGGAACTTCCTAGGACCAAATGAATACCATACCGACCGGTATGTATAAGTATGGAAGCGAAAATGTAATGGTTTTACGTTGTTTCTTCTTCTTTGAAACTGATACACTAGAAATCATTGAAGGAACAATGAATGATGTCAGGTATCACAAAGTATCAGTGGATAATTCGTCCAGTTCAGTAGAAAAACTTCTCTCAAAAGTGAATGAAGATTTAAAAAAAAGACGTCAAACAAACGGCCAAAACTACTCGGAAATAGTTCAGACATAGATATGCTGTTGCACAGTCACGGCGCAGCAAATCAAAGAATTTAAATTCAGTCGAATATTTAGAGAGATTACTAAACCAGCAGGCCTACAAACGGAGAGTAACAAAAGAAACTCAAGACTCTCACAAATGAGGAATGGGATTCGATTCTGGAGAAATTTTTCCATGAATTAATTACAGCTTCAATGAAGCATTTAAAAGTAGTAAATGCTTTCAAAGTTGTAAAACTAGACATTTCAATAGATTTTTTTCATGTATAAATAGCTTGTGAAACCCTATTTTTATTATTTGAACAATGTTGTATGTAAGAAAATTCGTCGTTTTTTCAACTGTATATTCTTTTAAATTATATACGCTTTGAATGTCTTACAGTTGTATTATTTTAGGGATATGTATCCAAATAAAATTTAAAACCGTCCAAATACTTGTTTCATCTCATTGTAGGTAGAAATGGCGATTTGGTAAAATTTTCTTCCCTCTGTCTTAACTATTTGATTTCTTATGACAGTTACAAAATATTGTTTACAATTAGTTACTTCTTCTGAAGACAAGCGCGACATTACCTGAAATTCTGATGAATTGATGGTCTTTACTATACAGTTTCTTCATATTCTCATGATAGATTTTTCAGAACAACCAGGGTAAAAGAACAGATAAATCATGCGATGTAATGACTAGCTCCGCTGAACACACACCATGATTGGTTCCCAGTGTTAAAGCGACGTGTACTCTGCGAGCTTCTAAAGCGATTTGAGTGATTAGACAGTTTTGTTGCTGCATCAAACGTTAATTAGTTTTGTCCCGCTATAACATAAGAGGGTGTTATATAAACAACGACGCATCTTGAACTCGACAATGTTTGTGAACTAGTTTTCACAGTTTATTTAACATAGTGTGTGATGTTTGTTTAACAAACATGTTATTCAACCGACAAATTAATAATTTTCAGTATGTGCCATATATGGCACACCATGCATTTAAGGGTTAACAAACATGGTTTTGTATTCCCCAAGAGAAGATTACTCAATGGAAGAGACATCCCTCTAATTAACTACTGATAAGTGGTCCATTATATCAGCATGACCACACCTGCCTGATGTTATAAATTTACGTGTTGAAGAACAAAAGCGTCATGAGACTGACTAACTCCTGTTGGTGTTTTAGCAACGATTTTGAAATGCTATAGAACGGAACAAAAGTTTAGAATGTGTTAATATAAATGTTGAATTTAAGTAACGCTGCTCAGTACACACAGGTGATTTCAATTCTGGTCCAAATTGAATTAAACTGAAATAACGTTTTTTTAATATTTTCTATATGAAATATTTTTTTACTGGCATTATTGATCAAAAAGATAAAATAAGTAAACACTGTATTAACAAAATGTAAATACTTTCAATCACATTTCTGAATTCAAAGTGCGTTCATGATCTGCAATGAAGGAAAGCATTCCAATTTTTGCAAAGCAGCATCAAACATCAACTTTTTTCTATCATCCAGTAGACAACATCAAATCTTCGGCCCAAAGAGTAAGATGTTTTAACAATACAGCAAAATGTGTAATAAAGTTTTCATAAAAAATATTGATCAATAATGCACATTAGTGAAAAAATTTTCTTTTGCAGTGTCATCGCAACTTAACATATATCCAGTATACAGCATTAACTTGCATATGTTTCACTTGAAGAAGATTACTAGTACATATACATTCAAAAACGTTTGTTCAGAAGGAAGAATCTAGCGGTTTTCTCGTCCCATGTCTCCACGACCCACGACACACCCCAACACAGCACTAATTCGTAAAATGCACTGTAATTCGTGTTGACTAGAACTTGATAGTCGTAACCAGAAAGTATTTTGCTACCGAAATATGAAACAGAACTGAAATTTTTTCTGGCTATGAACGAATCTTCGTTTAATACGTACATACCATGAGGAGCAAAATAATACAACACGTTGATTATATAACCAGATTGAACATATATAGACCACGTACCATTACAAAAATTGAACTATATATAAACAAAGGTATAAAAAGGGTAATAATATATCTAAAACTCACAAATACTTGGTGGAAAAAATATATAGGAACATGTATAATATATACTTGAAAAAAGTTTACAACACATATCAAGATATGCATACATTAATACTTCGTTGCATAGCTCTTATTATTAATTTTAGATTTGAGACGTTTATAGTATTTCACTACCAGCCTTTTACAAGTTTCGGGCGAGATCTTATCCCATTCTTTAATGTAAATTTCTTTGAGTTCAGTGATGTTATTAGGACCTCTCTTCTGAATCTTCGATTTCAATTCCCTTTACAAGTTTTAGATCGGATTCATGTCCGGGGAATAACTTGGTCATTCTAAAACGTTAGTCTTCCTCATCCTCAACCATTCCTTGGTTTTGTTTGCAGTATGCTTTGGCTCGTTGTCTTGCTGTAATTTTCATCTATGTTTTAATTTTAACGAGCTGAAGGTAGGAGTTGTTCTTTCAATATTTCTCGATATTTCCTGCATTCATGGTTCCTTCAATGATGTGAAGTTTACCTACCCCTGATGAGTTGAAACATCCCCACACCATGATTGAGCCACCTCCAAACTTAACAGTGAGCATGGTGCACTTTGGTTTATACTGTTCGCTCTGTTTCCTCCATATATGGTTTATTTCTCCCAAAAATTTCGATTTTGGTTTCATCTGACCACAGTACTGAGTTCCAAAACGCTGCTGGCTTGTTCAAATGGTCGTTGGCATACTTGAGCCTGGCCTTGACATGACGTTTCTGGAGAAGAGGTGTCCCGTCGAGGGGTGCGGGAGCAAGGACCTTTACGGCGTAGTGCCCTGCTGATCGTGTGTTTGCTGGATTAGATCCCATATTCCTTGAGATCATCCTTCAATTCTTCACGAGTAATTTGAAGCCTCTGCACTTCTGTTCGGACCAACTTTTGAGCAGCAAGGTCGTTAATTATTCTTCCGTGTACAGCCAGATCGAGTCTTGCTGAGAATCGCATTCTGGCATTTCCACTTGTGTATTGTGGTTCCAACCGAGGCTATAAGAACACAGTTGTACACTTATCTTCCGATATCCTAAACCATCATTATGGAGCTCCACAATACGTTCCCGAAGATCTTGGCTGATGTCCGTATTCTTACCCATGCTTGTGACCTTTCAGAACGAGTGCTGCTGTACCAAGGACATGTTATTGGAGATGAATGTTGATAAAAGTTCGGTTGCTAAATAGTAGAATGTATTAGAACATTCTGGAATAATCCTACAATAATTTTTATGTATAATATCGAGAAAAAAGTCGGGTATTGTAAGCTTTTGTTCACGTATTTACTATACACGTTCATTTATAGTTATTCTAATAAATATTTGTGAGTTTAGATATATTATTAACCTATTTATACTATTGTTTATAAATAGTCCAATTTTCGTAATTGTACGTGGTCTATAAATGTGCAATCTGGTGATTTAATCAACTTGTTGTATTATTTTGCTCCTCACAGTATGTGTGAAACTATTGAAAAACAAGCACTGGCAACGATGAACTAAAAACTTAATTGATTTCAAATTTAAAAAAATAGAGAGAACTCCCGTATTTGTCTCTACTACTTAGAAATTATCATCAAAGTCAGTGTGACCATGTACTAATAATCTTCCGTCTTCACCTATCCTATCTTTCAATCATTCACCTATCAAAGTTACATGCATGAAGATGCATGAAAATACTATATAAATTTCAAAATCTCTATGCATGAAGATACAGAAAAAAATTAGATATATAACAAATTTCAGTATTCCAAGAAAATATCAAATTTATTTTTTAGAGTCCGTGATGAGCAGAGGAAAAAACAATTTATAATTGCTCTCATTCGTGAGATTCAGTGGAAAATATTTTCCCCATGTTGTGAAGAGCCCATCATTATCAATCCCCTCCGGGATAAGCTTGAAAATTTTCCAGCAATGAGCTTAACTGTACTCTAAAATTAAAACCTGAGTCCACTGTGCAAACAATTGTTTTCGAAAAATTATCATATCAACACGGTCGTTCGTTCGTACGGTAGTTACGCAGTCCGCAGTCATTCTTTTATAGAAGTAGGGGTAGAGATTTAAAAACTTTCTTAGCAAGAAGCAAAAAAAGCTGCAACAAAATCAACCGAATGTAAATTAGGTGACATCAGAGTATAGATTTTTTTCTTCAAATTTTCAACAATCGAGGCAAATGCCTCCCATTCTTTTACATCATGAAAATGTGACATTACCTCAAAGTGAAATGTAATTTTACTCCAAAATTTTGAATTCAGTGACCCGCAGGAAAAATAAGTCCGACATTTTTAAAAGCATCATTTTTGGACCATATCCTCCTATTTGGAAATCCTTTAAAATTAGGTTCGCATGAAAGAGAAGTGAAAGTCATGAAGGAATAACAAAGAAAAAGAAAATCTTTGCATTGGAAAAATTAGCCTAATGTATAACATGTTGCCCTAACGCCTTGAACAAAATTTGGAAATGGGTTTCCAAAAACTTGCATGTCAGTTACCACCCAATTCAATTTTTCACCATAATTAGTACCTGAGTGAACCAAAGAATTATATAACTTCTGTCAAATGCGTTGAGTACTTCACCTAGATTGAGCAATTCAAATTATTGGAAAAGAAACGAAAAAGAACGAATTGCCTGAACCTGATTTTAATTCTGCGTGAAATTTAGGAACCAACACATGCTGGAAAAACCAAATTATTTATTTAAAAATAACTTTCACATATTTAGCGCTCTCACGATACTTGAAGAATTCCTTAACATACCAAAGCAAGAAATATATTAAAATATTGTGTCACCTCCAAGACTTAGGTGAGTCAAAAATTCTGAATTCCTGCATTCATGAATAAGTGAAGTGTACACAACGCTAGCTAAAAATTTAACGCACACCTTGAATGAACAACTTTAAATATTGTTTCAAAGTCTCGGATGACTTTACGACTATTTCTAAGACACATATTTGAAATGGAATTCTTGGCCTAGACATCATGACTTAATTGAATTGGGGTTCGAAAAAAGTTTTCAATTTTCAACTGGAATTAAAATTTTGTCAAAGCTTCAGACGAGGGTAAATCAGATCACGTAGTATTCAATTCTATGTACCTATGAATCATCTCAAAATATTTCATTGCAATAGACTAGGGAATTATCGTAAATAAGATCCTCAGTTGCAGAGAGAAACTCTTACGTGCTCAATGTTTATATACATAATTTCGCATTTCATAAGAAATGGTATGCGAATAATCTTCAAAAAGTGTGCCTGAAATACTCTCATCAGCGATGGGCGAACCTGCACGATCTGGGCTTCCTGAAAATACAATCCGCTCTCTAAAGTTGCACAAAAACGGTGGTGAAAATTTGACATGTGCAACTTCTGTAGAAATCAAGAAGTAACTGTTTTCAATTCGAGTGTTCGCGGAAACAATGGGCCGTCGTTACACTTCTGTTGCCAGCACTGGATCTTAAAAGAAAAAGTAAAACTCACATGAATGTAGCAAATTCACAAAGTTGTGAAATGGCTGCTCATGAAAAATGTTTTCGCAACAAACTTCCAGCTAAAACCAGTGAATGTCTCTCAAATTGTTCTTTTTAATTTTCTTCTATCTTCACAACAACATTTGAAGTAAAATATCATAAGCTAAATGTGACAAAATAAAACTTATTTAACGGTAAAAAGAGGTCGCTGGCTCTAGAAGTACATGCGAGGCAACATGGCACGTACATTGATCATCAACGGAAACCACTTAACGATCATTATTGTGGCAAAAATAAGTGAGAAATTAATTATATTCACATGAGCAAAATATTATTGGTAGAAATCCAGAGGTTGAGATAATTAGGTCAAAATTGAGCTCACATAACAACGCTGCCTATTTATTTGAAGGCCTAGGGTAAAAAAGGTAATCCGAATTTCGTGCAACTTAGAATTTGTTTAATGCAACATTTAATTATGCCTGGCACATTGAAGTTCCCAAAATGAATCCGATGATTCAGTCAAAACATCAAAATGTACATATATATTATTTACATTTGAAAGTGTAAAACTTCTGCATACGTCGCTTTGGACCTGTGGCTATTATATCTACATAGAGAGAAATTGGACCTAGCCTTGACTCTCTCACTTGGGACCAAGGTAACAATGGTGTCAAAAATGACATCGCTGTAAAAATCCGGACTTAGAAACTGGGCGTAGGTTACAATAGCTCAAACTATCGAGCAGTAATTCATTACCATAGATTCTAAAAATCCAAATAATTTCATATAATTTTCTTAAGGAAAGTTATGATATATTAGGATTAAAAGGACTGTTCGAGATGTATCTCTAAGTTGCATTGTTAATCATAGGATTTTTTGTCAAAGTTTCAGAGTTTGATTTCTTGTTTTTTTAACAAGTAGTGCACCATCTAACAATTTGAGTACAGGATGAATTTCATGTAACCTCAATTTAAAATCTCCTAACACTTTCTGTTAGTGGTCTCTAAAAATTAACGTTTACGATATTTACAATGATGTTAGATAATACAGCTTGATTTTCTTCTTAGAAATAGATCACTAAGCAAATCTCATAAATGCTATTACCTACAGTCAAATCTCATGTCAAATATAATTTTATTCTACCTACGTGATGAAATTCACTCACTGCTTATAATACTCAACCACAAAAACAAACACTGACAAGTCTGACGGTAACAAAAATGAACTTTCCTGCTCCAGCAACCACCCCAAGTGATGGTGACGATGTTCTGAAAGAAAAGAGTGAATGTCCGGTGGACCCTGTGTTTATATGTCCACACATTCTCAGCACAAGTGTTCCTAGCACAACACAAAAAAAGAAATGTGTCATGAACTGACGTAGTCAGAGACCCCGTGTAGTCAATGGCATCATTCAACCTGACAGGGATTACATGTAGTCCAGGATTATAATCAGGTGATGATGTAGACAGTCTATATAGTCAGAAACTGATTTTACTAAATATTTCAGGGCAGCTATTACCGTTGTTACTTGTTTGTTCAAGACTCTAAGCAACTCCACACCTCGCTATCTTGTCTTATGCTTAGTAGTTTCAGTCAACATCAATATTAAAACAGCATCATCTATATTATTACTTAGCAAGATAGATGCAAACAAATATTGAAGCCTGTTAACATTTATTATGCTTTCATAATTTACCTAATTTATTGAAAAACATTCCATTCTATGTTCGAAGTATGGGACATGAATTAGAAAACTGGGAAAGTAGGTTTGCATATAATAAGCAAGTATTGCACAAGCGGAACTTTATAACTCAAAAAAGTAAATTAAGCCTTGAGTTAATTCTACCTCTGCTATTACACCTATGCTGCGCTGGTACACTGTTTGTTGTATGACATGGGAACCAAATACCTTTTAAAATGAATTAAACTTATTCATTTTGAAATAAAACAAATCAATGTTCAGAGTTAGCAAAAAATAAGACGAAGATGAATAAAAAAGAAAATTACAGTGCCAGTACAGAAGCTTAGTTGGTGGTAATTAACTGAACTGGTGTTGACCTTCTGCTCTCCTCTGTAGTGAATGCAAATTCAGTATATGCACTTTGAGTAGACCAGTGAACCAGCATATTGAAGAACAAGGAATGTTCTTCAAAATTGAACTATACTACTTAGCTGTGGACTAGTTGTCTCATTAGACATTATTAAATAGGACATATGGAAATAATCCGTCATACGTTATTTTTAATCAAAACAGCCTTTAGGTCTTTCTGATTGATTACAGGTCAAAAAGACTTTAGTAGTTTTAAATGATGTCATATATATTTGTAAATGAATAGAAAAACGACAATGTGTTATTTATTTACCAGAATTCCAAATCACCATCTCGCAAAATTGAAAAATTACATATTTCGTTGTTTTATTTAATCATTATTTCGATGAACTGTTCAATATCAAAATAGAGATGCGTGGAAAATGAACAAATGATGACCTTACACTTCCCATAAAATCTAATGTGGTAGGGATGTACCCCAAATGCTATTGAAGCTGAGGTGCTCACATAATTTTTGTGCTCACGCACATCAGGTTCTGACGTACATCAAATGTTCACGTACCTTAGGCGCTCATGTACCTCAGATACTCGTATGAATTAATGAAGAATATAGCTGGTTACCATCAATTGACCTTGCTGGCTGAAGCAGATAATGATCAGTTTTGTACAGGGTGTACGACGGTGGCTTTCAACACACTTCGACAGTTCATTGGGGTCCCTGTCATATTCTTTTGAAACTAGTGCACCCATGCCATCAAAAATGATGGCAAATAACCATTATTATTTGCTAACAGATATATTTATCCCTCTCTTTGATGTCTCATAGCGACTGCATTGTAATTTCTCCTTATCGTAGCTCTTTCGTTATTTTCATTTGCGTGTAGTTCTGGCATTCTCTGACACATGTTTTCTCTTCTTTGATTTCTTTCATTTTCAGTTTCATCGGGAATTCTTTGCTGCGCTCTACGTCTTAGATCTCCTCTCCTTTGATATATTTCTTCTTCAGTTTTATCAGCAATCCTTTGCTGCATTCTCTGTCTCATCTCATTTCTTCTTTGATTTTCCTCTTCTTCAGTTTCATTGGCAATCCTTTACTGCACTCTCTGCCTCATATCTTCTCTCCTTTGACTTGATTCTTCCTCAGTCTCAGAAGTTATTCTTTCTTGCGCTGCTATTCTGTGATTCCTTCTACGAACATAACGCTGGTCATCATCCTCCTGTTTATCTTGCCTTAGCATACTCATCCTGCCTCAATTGCCTTACAACTGCTTGTTGTTCTTGAATTAATCTTTCTCTCGCTGTCCTTTTTCGCTTTCGATTCAGTCTTCTTTTCGTTCGAGCGGAGTTTCAATGCTTAAGCTTATTTCAAAGGTAACTTATTTTTCTTGTGACAGTAATAAACACTTAGAATACAGTATTTTTGAGCCGTAATAGAAGTAGTTAGAGCCATTCGTGTCAGATCCGAGATACAGAAATTCAGCATTACTGAAAGGTACTGCGAGCTTGTGTATATATATTGTAATATGCAATACTCCGCCGAAATCGGTCTCCACGATATAGACTCGAGTATATAAGGCTCTGGATCTCTCTATTTTTATGAAAGTGACATCATAGTGCACTTGTACAGCAAAAAAGAGTGTATTAATTTGCCAGTGAACTGAAACCCAGACCGCCAGTGTTAGTTTCTTCCTATCTATTCTTAACAGCGTGACACAAAACATAAATAAATAAATATATAAACACACGACGGTCATTCTTAGTATTAGATTGCGAGACAAATCTCCGTGTTCATACGGCGTAAATTACATCTACGAGGAAAAAATTGAGTGCTGAAACTTCATAGAATATTTTACAATGCTGAAAAAAGACTACGTTTCCAAAATATACGCAACCCAATTATTATTTTTCTTTTTGACAGTAGTTTCAACTATTAAGCACAGAGAAACGTTTCATCCGGCCTTTGCAAAACTACTTGAAATTATGATCTGCTCATGATTTCAAATTATGATATGCAATTAGAGTTAAAAACTAAAATGTTTTGACTGCTCTTAATACTGAAATTTAGGCTCGGCTGCAAGTGGGAGGTAATGATGGTTGTTACAATGGAGCGGTTTAAAATCCTCGGAGTGGGTAATGCTCGAAAAAAACCCACTTACTAAAAATGAATATAAAGCTGGCGATGAACAGTTTAAATTGTATGTTATTAGAAGCGATTCATCAGTTGCAATCTGATACTTGATCTCATTCGAACATTTACTGCTAATTATTTCACAATATTCGTACACAATCGTCGAAAATGCCGTCGCAATGTGAGTGAGAGTTTATGGCCGGATGACGCTTTAATAACATGAGTAGAGTCGAACTCTTGTAAATACTTTTACAAATATTATATGTTTCTTTAAAATATTCTCTTATCAGCTAGAAAGTTTTTCTTCTTTAAAATAAACTCCTTCGCATCTAAACGTCTAGATGCGAAGATGTTTAAACGCACGTCTGTGACGTACGAGCTCAGTCCACAGTCCATAGAACAGAAATAACAGAATATGAGGTGAAGTGTCAATACAGATTTTTCTTCAGTTTTTAAATTTTTGAAATGGATGGGCATTTTGTTTTCACGACTCTTAATCCAACTGAAAGCTCCACCAACGCGCTCATGTCGTGTGGCTCCTCCCCCTCAGCCCTGACCACAACTGCGGCTTTACAGTGTCGTTTAGAACGTGGAATTCGTCAGCTTCTGGGTGAACTTGTAAATGTATTAAAAAAATGAGCTCAATTGCTGGTCTGGCTAACGTTTGAAAGGCGATACAGGCTAGAAAACCTAAGCGTAAAATGTTTAAAAATAACGAGTAATATTAGTCGATCTTTGTGTGTGCAAGTACACTTGTGAGTACACCTGTGTGTGAAATGACTGTGCACATGTTCTTCATCGATATTCTGATGAAATGCCAAATATATATGCGAAAATTGATTAATAAAGTTGTTGAATTATAAAATTATGTTCGAAATGGAGGAGTCAGAATACTTTGTTAGTTGAAATCTTCTTGGATATTGATAGTTCTAAGAGTTTTATACATTCCTCCAAATTCCAGGTAAAACTCACGATCAGATGAAACTAGAATTCATCGATATCTTCATTTTATTTCCGTCCGTTTGGAAGAAAAGATCAGGAGTCACTACAACAGGTACGACGTTCTTGTGTTCAGGTACTTTAGGCGCTTGTTTACCTCAGGTATTTTTGAACTAAGGTACTTGCTTACATCATGTGGCCATGTAGTATCAGATAATGATGACTATTAGAATTAAACGCTTTTGATTTGATTTTCTCCCAGCAGAGATTTGTACACAACACAGTAAAATATTTAAGAGACGAATGAAAGCTCAGGGTGCGCAGGTTCTATTGCGTGAAGACAGGCCATCGATCTTTCTCGATTGCAATTTCGATCTCATTCATCTCAAGTGCAAACATGTTTGTCATATTCAATGTGGATAAAATTGTTCAAAATGATAGTGAGCTAAAAGTTTTTCGTTACTATGAATTTTTCCTTGAGTTGCTATGATGGAATGAAACGCAATTTTTTATCGGTGTACATTCAGGTGATCTAAATACTTGTACAAATGATACAGGTATCTGAAAAATACCTCCTCTTTGACTGGCAAACGGTAATTTTTAGCGTGAACACGATTGCATGTAAAAACTCCGGATTAATTTCGGTGAACACCAGTCATTTAGCCCCCATACATGAACATAGACCATTAAAAACTAAAATTTTACACTACCAACATCTAGAGTAATGAGTGAGGGAATATCAATACAGACATTTCTTCAGTTAAAAATATTCGAATACAACAATTCCGTCACTGCAAGTGCATTCTGTAAGACTCTCCCATCCCTTGCCACCAAGCTGCAGCTGCCAGGTAACACTTGTTCATAACGTCTAACTAGTCTACATTGAGGTCGCATTTTAGATAACAGAGACTGAAATTGCTCTCAAATTCAGGTAAAACTTATATTTTAACTGTGTTGTTGGATATAAAAACGAAACAATATTTTCTGAGAAATATCGACTAAGTGTATTTGGTCTCATTATGTTAGCAGAGAGAAAGATTACTTATCAGCAGGGCTTTCATTTTTAGATCATTTGTTATGTCTTCAGAAAGCGTAAATTTAAATTGTTACTAAAAATAAAGTCCACCCAAGGTGCATGAACACCTGAGCACCTCAAGTACTCATGTCCCTCAGGAGCTCACGTACTTCAGGTACTGATGTATTTTAGGCGCTCACGCCCTAGTAGACATTGACATGGGCTTCACGTGGAGCCCATGTGGTTGGCCCATTACAGCCCACCAGGCTGGCCACACGAGCTCCACGTGTTTTTTTGGAAAAAAACAGATGGACTTCTCATGGACATTGCCTGGGCCAACCACGAAGTAGCCCATATGCTACTTACGTGTCACCCACATGGATTTTCCATGTGTTAACCATGGGCTTTTCCTGGGCATTGCCTGGGCCAACTACGAAGTAGCCCATATTCTACCCACGTGTCTCTCACATAGATTTACCGGTAGTTAACCATGTTCCTCATGGTCGATCCCTCTGGTTGGCCAAGTTAAAACCTATTTCTGTAAGTCAGGACGGAATGCAGGAAATTATCGAACTTACAAGTAATTTGAGACCTGAGCTTCCCCTCCCCATTAAGAAAATTAGCTGTTAGAAAAATACCGAATGTTATTATCATTCACAAATGCAGGTAAAAATCTTACAAGAACAAATCTTCTTCCTCTGGATCGCATATTAGGTAATAATCTGAATTATTTCTTCAGCTTTACCTCTGATGAATGTAAGCCTTCCTTCCAGGTGCACTCCCAGGGTAAATGTCAGTGATAGAACTTTATACCATAAGAGCGCAGCTAGAAGTCGGGCTATGAAAGAAATATTACCCTCCGCTGCATGGGCCGCATTATTGATGAGCGCATATCTCCTCGACAGCTCTTCGTTTGATGAATGGTAGCCTTGCTTCCAGTCCCACTCTCAGGGTAAATGTCACTACAAAAACTTTTTACCTAGAAAGCGTAACTAAAAGTGAGGCAATGCAAGCGATTTCCCGCTGGACCGCATTATTGGTGAGGGTATGTATCCTTAAAAGCTCTTCGTTAAATGATTGGTATCTTCCATCTAGCTCCACTCAAAAGGTTAATGTCAATAAGGAGACTTTTCAACATGAGAGCAGAGTCAAAAATGGAGCTATACCTGTACAAATGGGAGCATTATTGAATTAGTTCAACATGAAAAGATTTCGAACTCCGAAATCTGAACTTACTTGCGAAAGCAATGCTGAAATTCATCAGATGCAACGGCATCCGATAGTGTAGATTGATGAACTTTCCCTTGGTTGTTGCAAGTCCTGACTGAACAGGTGTGATAACTTTGAAGTTCCTCGATGTCAATTGAAGGGTGGACAGCACTAGTGGACTACTTGCATATTTTCCCGTGGTAAATATAATATATTTTCCCGTGGTAAATATAATATATTTTTCACGGGAAAAAATGCAAGTAGTCCACTCCCGTGCTGTCGCTAACACAGCGCTGACAGAGGCGATTATGATCCAGTAGTTTACTATATGAAGGGTGGACAGCACTAGTGGACTACTTGCATTTTTTCCCGTGGGAAAAAATGCAAGTAGTCCACTAGTGCTGTCCACCCTCCAATTGCAATGCCCCATCTGAAAAGTTCGGTTAGAAATTAATTTCATGTCATCATTCGATTTTTTTTAAATTAACGTAGCAAGCAAACAAACTTTATACTATATGTGTTGAAATGATACGGTGCTGCCGCTCTTAAATGGTTTTCTGGAAGAGGAATTTTTTCAGAAGGATTTCCAATGCACGATCAGGGCTCTCCAACAAACCAACATTTGAAGGTAAATGCAGCGATTCCATGAGAGCCTTGTGTTGTACTTTCTGCGGCATTCGTTGAGCGTTTTTTAAGGAGGTACTGTCACAAAGTGCATTCATGGTGGAATTCTTTGCAACTGAAGAATTAAATACTAAATTCATATGTACGTTATGAATACGCAAATTATGTAGACTTTTAGCAAGAAAAATCAATGCACCTCGTCGTATCATCCTCGGCAAGCAAAAATAAATCTCTATTGATCGCTTCATTTTCTAAAGTTTTGATCATCAAAACACGCAATAGGAAAACTTTAATGACAGAAGACACCTCCAGACTGTCTGTTGCTACCAACAATCCTTTAAATTATTCAGAAGATGACCTCGAAGGTCATAGTGAACTCTGCGTAAAGAGCTTCCTACCGCTAGTTAAATAAACTGAGAATAAATATATTTTCAGGGATAAATTTTGGTAGCATTGGGAACCAATTCGAGTAGCTATTAGACATGCAACTGTCAATGTAGGTTGACTTTCTCAGTCATTAATAGGTGCAGGAAAAAAACACAATATAAAAATGTATAAAATATGACAAGTGACTGGGTTATCTCAAAGAGTATAGGTACAAGGTTAGAAACTCAAGGACATCAGTATGATGGGTTTAAGTTTGCAATAAATTTCTACACAAATTATGTGTTCAAAATAGAGCTTGGGATTTAGCTTTCAGTAAATCAAAACAAGGCAAATTAAAATAAAGAGAATAAGAGAGCTTGAATGACAGTAAAGTTATTTAGATATTTATCAAATGAAATCATAAGTTAATTGTATGAAATTAATGCTGGTATTTATGACCTCTAACTATTCAAAGCAAATAAAACACACCATTCAGATGTTCATTAGTTTAGAGATAGATCATAAATGAATTATATGGTTAAAGAGGAGAACAAATCAATGCTCTGTGCATAAACATATCCATATCAGGTGAGAATCAACAATGTTAGCAGTAATCAAGAAATAAGCGAAAAACAGAAAAAGAAACCATAAACTCTCCACAAATTAGTCTTATACAATATAAACCATCAGTGCATGCTCAAGCACCTGTCCACAACAATGAAGAAGGAAGCAGGAACTACATGATATGTTCCGTTTTGATAATCATCAAGTGGAAAAACAGAAACAAGTAATATCACAAAAATAAACTATTCTCCGTAGGGTATAAGGTCCATTTTAAACTAGGTGTTAGGATTGCTCCACTTTCTTCCAATTCCAGCTCTTTAAGGCGTCCATTTTGGTATGAACGGAAAAAAATTGATTTTCAGCATCAAGATTAACTAAACATGCTCTACAAACATTTGCAAATCCTAAAAATCCTACTGTGAAAAATCCTTTATTTGAGTAACATTCTAGGTGAAATACTTTCGGACATGAGTCTGATCAAAAATCTCACTCCGAATCCCAGTGGTCTGTTAAGTCCAATTCAGAATCCTCCTAAAGACTCGGACTCTTTCTGATTGAGACTCCACCCCTACTGCCCTGCCAGAAACATAACATACCTAAGGGATAAGTCAATGAGCTAATATCAAAGCTTACTACTCTAAAACAGTACAAACATAACATTCCATTCTTCAAACAAAATTAAAAATATTTCTGATTCTAGGAGAAAGAGTAAACATATTTTAAAGGTCTTTGGCATGGGAAGGACCAGCAGCTTCTTTAACAAGAGCTTTCACTTGTACAGAGCTCTCACCAATTTCAGCTTGCCCTTCTCTAGAGCGTCTCTCTCGTCGACCTCTATCAGAGCAACGTATTGGTTGATTTCTTCATATGTTGACGCTTGTGTTTGGGTTTTTTCACAGCATCTTTTGAAACAATTCAGGTAATATGACGTACTCTTACTATTTCAGTCTGTTTTGATAAAACGTGTTTGCAACGTGTTGTGTTTTGTTTGCCTGTTACAAAAACAGCCTGAAATAGTAGGAGTACATCATGAAAAAAGAAATGAATGATTGAAATTATGACAGAGTATACTTATACTTTATAGTATACACTAGCCAGTTCCCATGGAAGTTCCACGGTTTATAATTGACTGATTTGAAATTATTATGAAGATGAATGCATTGAACATTTGCAACGAATTGTGTTTTAAATGAATATTTTTCAATAATGTTTACTGAACTTTCATTATGTATCTTATCAACCGATAACATAGTACCCGTTGAAATTCCTAAATTTTAAAGCAATAAACTAGAATCTATAAAATAAAATACATTTTTCAGCTGCACCCGTGGTATTATCAGAATCTGAATATTCATCATAAATACACAATTACGTAACTTCCATTTTCTATGTAATCAACCGATAACATGACCGTGTAGGAGAAGAATGCTAATAACAGAAAAATGGAGTATTTTATAGCGATCCAGTGCCTTTGGTATCCACAATACAATGCTTTTAATACATGCACACCTGATTCCAATTCAATAATTTTTCTTCAGTAATAGATTGGAAATAATGAGACACACACAGAGAGAATGAGAGAGAGAGAGAGAATTGCTATTATCTATCTATCGAGTATTTGATTTTTTATGAGTATTTTATTTGTTTTTTGTATTCTTTTTTTTAATTTTTGCTTGAGGAATTTTAGGAATTTTTTTTTTGAGAAATTTTTAATAATTGTTCTGATGAATTTTTTTATGGAATGTTTTTCAAATTTTTTATCAAATTTTTTTATTATTTGAGAATTGAGAAAAATTTGAGACAATTTGAGAATTTTTTTTAGAATTTTTTTGAGAATTCATTTTTAAGAATTTATTTCTAAGGTTTTTTAATTTTTTTGGATCAATTTTTTCTCAGAAACTTTCTTCTTAGCAAAAAATTTAAAAAAATTCAACAATTTAAAAAAATGATAATAAATGAATTTCAGGATGAATTTCAAAATCAATTTTCAAAAATAAAGTTTAAAAAAACTTAAATAAAAATACTAAAAAAAATCCTCTAAAAGTTCACAAAAAAATTCTCTAAAACATTCTAAACAAAATTCTAAAATAAATAAATTTTCAAAAAACAATCCAAAAAATTCGATAACAAGTTCTCAGAAAAAATTTTCACGAAAAATTTATCACATAAACAAAAAAAAATTCAACAATTCTTGAAAAAGATTAAGAAAACATTTCAAAATGAACTTTCATAAATAATATTTGAAAAAAATAATTTAAAAAAAAAATTCAACAAAATTTTTAAAAAATATTCCAAACAAAATTTGAAAAAAAAATTCTCAAACAAATTCTCAAAAAAATTCGAAAACAAGTTTTCAAAATTTTTTAAGAAAAAAATTCTCCGAAAAAATTATTCACAAAAAATTTTCAAAAAAAATCTTCAACAATAATTTTCAAAATATATTATCACAAAACAATTCTCAAAGTAACTTAAAAAAAATAAAAAAAATTATGAAAAAAAATTGAGGAATTTTGTAAAACAATTCCATCAAAAATTTAAAAAAAAATAAACCAAAAAAATTTTAACACAACTCAAAATATATTTTATTTAGAAATTTTTTTGAATTTTTTTGAAAATTTCTTTTGACAATTTGTTTGGAGAATTTCTGTTGAAACTTTTTATTAGATTTTCTTTTAAAATTATTTATGTGAGAATTTTTGTTATATTTATTTTTTTAAGAAATTTTTATTGAATTCATAACAATTTTTTAACATTTTTTTTCACAATTTTATTGAATATTTTTTATTTCATTTTAGAATTCTTTTTGATCATTTATTTTGAAAATTATTTTTGCAAAAATTACTTTCATTTTTGAAAAAAAAAAATTCCTGGAAGTTTTTGAAAACTTTATTTAGAATTTTTTGGAAAATTTCAATGTTTCAAATGTTCAAATTTTTTAAAATGTTCTTTCGAAATTCAGTTTGATATTTTTTCTATTTTTTCTGAAATTTTTTGGATAATTTTTTAAACAATTTTTCTGAATTTTTTTTTAATTGGTTTTTAAATTATTTTATTTTGTTTTTTAAAGTTTTCTTTTAGAATTTTTTTCAAAATTTGCTTTTAAATTTTTTTGCATTGTTTGAAAATTTTCTTTTAGACTTTTGTTGATAATTATTTTTGAGAATTTTTTCTGAGAATTAGTTTTCAGAATTCTTATGAGAATTTTTTTCAGAACATTTTAATAATTTTTGGGGCAAATTTTGGGAGTTCGAAGTTTTCGGTGTTTGGTATCCATGATATAATGCTTGTAATACATGTATACTCGTTCTGATTTCAGTTCAATAATTTTTCTTCAGTAATAAATAGGAAGTAATGGGATGGACACACATATATATAT